>CABHPR010125225.1:8363-54032 GCA_902168415.1 Peromyscus melanophrys
TGTGTGTGTGTGTGTGTGTGTGTGTGTGTGTGTGTGTGTGTGTGTGTGGTGTGTGTTTCACCTTAAGATATTTTTATGTTTGTACATCCAGCAACATATACCAGAATACACACATTAACAGCAGCCATTATTTCCAAAATTAGGAAAAAAGAATATGAGCATACATATTTACACTGAGAGAGAATATAAGAAGCTTATAATACATCTTCAAAGGTTCTAGACTCATGAGGTGTGTGTAGAGTAGTGGAATGCAAAGAATTAATATTTAAGCAGCAGTTGAACTGCATGAAATTTAAGAGAACTTTAAGATACCAGAAAATAACTGTGAAGTTGAAAATACAATAAACTTCATGATGTATGTACACATACGCATCTATAGATAAAATCACAAGTCAAATTGAAATTATGAGAGATTATAGGGAGTTAGAAGGGAGGTTTATTGGAAAGCATTGAATTTGAGGTTGATCCTAAACATCCAACTTAATTGTATAAGAAGAGTAGAGAGTATATTTCAATAGACAAAAATTGGAAGTAGAAATAAGTCAACAGACATCATGTTGGGCACATAGGCAGTTGAAACAGACTAGACTTTTATTTTTCATTACATTGAAAGTTCTTTTTTATTAATTAAAATTTTCATTTATTTTACATACCGACAACAGTTTTCCTTCCCTCCTCTCTTCCTGCTCCCTGTTCCCCCTTCCCCCCGTCCCACCTTCTTGCTCTGTCTCCATTCAGAAAGGCGCAGGCCTTCCATGGGCTTCAACAAAGCATGGCATATGAATTGGAGGCAGGCACAAGCTTCTCTCCCTACATCAAGGCTGGACAAGGCAATCCAGCATGGGAAATACAAAAGCCAGCTCAACTGCAGGGATAGGTTCTGGTCCCACTGACAGGAGCCCCATGAACAGACCAAGATACACAGCTGACTGTCACACACATGCAGAGGGCCTAGGTCCATCTCATGCAGGCTCCCTAGCTGTTGGTCCATAGTCCATGAGCTCCCATGAGCTCAGGTCAGCTGTCTCCGTGGGTTCCCCCATTATGATCTTGATTCCTCTTATTCATACAATCTTTCCTCCCTCTCTTCAGCTGGACTCAAGGAGCTTGACCTAGTTCTTGGCTGTGGATCTCTGCATCTGTTGCCATCAGCTACTGGATGAAGGTTCTATGATGACAATTAGGGTAGTCACCAATCTGATTAAGATGAAATGGTGTTGAGCACTAGAAAAAATGATAAGGAAAGATATCTGGAATGAATAACACTTGTCTGAAAGTGAATATGAGGAAACCATTAGGAAGCCATTGATCTCTACCAGTTTAGAGTACAGGCTCTAGTTGGAGCAGTAGTAATGGACACTGTGTTCTTTAGGATAGAGCTGACAAAAACATAGGCAGACTTAAAACTCACTATTAGGAAATGAAGTAGTGAGAGCTTTGACTTTCTCTTGGAGGAGGAATATATATTAATCCCCAAGCACAGATTTTAATAACGCATCTGAACAAATGGACATGTTGATCCCAGCATCTATCCACGTATGTGCACTCTGGTATTTCTCTCAATAAAGAGGGACTCCTTTTTTAACTAGTGTCCATTATAATTTCCAAAATGATCCCAACCCACAATATTCATCTAATTCCAGTAGCCTTGTGAAAATGAAATCTTGAAAACTGCCTAGGGGTCATAAGGCATGCAGTGTCTAAAAAAGAGCTAAATGAGAGAGAATTTTGCCTCAGACTCCCTAGAATTGGGAAAGAGCAGACAGCAATGATTTTCCATTTCACTGGATAATTTTTAAAAGAATATATATTGTCTTTTTCTATCTTGTCATTGGTAACATTGTTAAGAGATTCAGTGTTAGAAATAATTATATACAATTCTTAAACTATTGGAAATAATGAAAGCAAGCCAAAAAGATTTTGTTTAAAAAAAAAAAAAAAAACAGACTGCATTATGCATGCTTGTACCCTCAGCAATGGAGAGATGGGGAGGCAGGAAGAGAAAGTGTATAAGAATAGCCTCAGCTCTATAGCAAGTTTAAGACTAGCTTGGGCTCCATAAGACACTATCTTAAAGGCAATTAAATGAGATAATTCATCAGTTAATTAAAATATAAAAATATACAATTTTAAAGATATTTTCAAAAGATAGTAAATATTATTAAATCATATGTATCCTCTAAACCTACATATACGAAATTGATAATAATCTTTCATTAGTGATATAAGATTACTTAAGTCAATTCCTTTGTCTATATTTGCACAATTATATCCTTGAAAGTAAATCACATTAAATTTGGAAAGACATTTCATTCTCTGCTCCATCAGATACATAGTCATTAAAAGAATGTTTTTACTCCCTCTGACAGTGACCAAAAATGGACAACAAAAATTTTGACAAAAACCTGGAGCACCCAGGACTCATATCACTCAGGAGAGTATAAATCAGTAGTGAACAGTTTAGAGGCATCTACCAAGGCTGGGCTGTGCCTATTCTGTGACCGAACAGTTTGCAGATAACATAGAATGAAGTACAAACACCCACTAACCCATAACCTAGAATATTCACTGAAGCATGAAGCTGAAGTTACCAATATTCAGTGATAACAGAACGGAAACTCACAACTGTGTTACTATTCATACAAATAAATAGTTTTAGGCATCAAAAGTGAAAGATCTATTACTACACACAATAATATGGATGCATCTAATACACACTTTTTTATTAAGGAATTTTTTATTCATTTTCCATACCAACCACAGATGCCCCTCTCTTCCCTCCTCCCGTGCCTCCAACATCTCCCCCAACCCTAAAGTCATACATTAAGAACATGCATGTAGCATTTGATTCCAATGAACGTGACAGGAAATAATATCTGTAAAAATCAGGATATTGGTTACCTTGGGTGGGCTATGGCAAGTAATAGGAAGAGACTAGGGAGGGGTGATAATTTGTTCATTTGTCTGGATACTGTTTTAATAATCTATAGTCTTTATTATGTACTTATAAATACATAATTTAGGTTCCTAATAAGGATTCTAATTGTATATTGTTAATTACATGTATATGCATGCAGGTAAATAATACAATGAAATTTGTTTTTAATAATTCAATTTTAATGTTCAATGGGAAGAAAATAATTTCAGCTATAAAATACATAGTTAATAATCACTTTGTAAAAATCAGATTCTATAATATGAAGTGAATAAAAGTAAGTACCCATTTGAAATGAGATTTCTCAAGATGGCTCAGAGCTTGAGGGCTTGCCCCACAAGCTTAAGGAGCTGAATTTGAGTCTTAGAACCCGGGTAAAGTCAGAGAAAGAGAAGTCTCTCCATGAAATTGTCCTTGACCTCTCACAATAGCCATGAGCACACCACCCCCCAAAATGCATACACATCATACACAACCACTTATAATAAAGAAATAACCTTCTTATTATAACTAGAAATTAATTGCTATTCTAATTATTCTAATTTTATCAGCATTTATCAGAGTTATAGTTTTAATTTTTTGCCCTTGAGTATAATTTCATTCTTATAAAGTATGCTTATTTATACACACTTAAAATAACGGTAGCTACAGAGAATGATTCAACTGCGAGGAGAAAAACATTCAGGGATTCAGAGCAGGGCCGCATGTCACTCCATGTGTTGGTTGTGTGCACATTTTAAACCATGTTACATATTAAAGGCTTTGGATAAAATGGTAAGAAATCTCGAAGGCTTGACGATCATTAACTGACATTCTGCTGGAGAAGACAAAAACAACTGCAGAAGCACAATAAATGTACCTCAGATGAAAACAGTGATGAGTGTCATGACCAAGTGGGGTCTTGCTATAAAAGATTACAAAGGGAAGAAAGATCTTGACTGGAAGATAAACATACTATGACCTTAAAGACGAATGGGAGACAACAATTTCAACGCGGGGAGAAGAAAGCTCACTAGGCAGAAGAGAAATGCCTGGAAAAGCCATGAGGTTGGAAAGAGCAAAGCCTGGTGATGGAAATGCCACTGTGATCTAAGCACAGCGGTCTGGAAATCTGGTCAACGTACTTTACTGTGCATTGGTCTGGGAGAGTCAGTTAAGGCATGCACTGCAGATCTTCAGCTCAGAATTTCTGATTTGGGAGTTCCGGGTTGCACTGGAGAATTTTCATTTTCATCTAGTACTTAGGTGACCGGAAGTGACACTGCTAGCCTGGAAATCTAGTGGCATCTGGGGCATGGTGCAAAGCTGCACAAGGCCCTGAAATCTTTAAGGGTTATTTAGACCCTTTAGACTGGACCCATGCTCTGAAAATCAACAAAAGACATTGAAGCATTTTCACCTGGCGTGTAACTTGCTGTCTCAGAAGCATAATTCGTGTGCATGAATGATTTGCCTGGGAATCAGTTGTAAGCCAGGTTAGCAACCAAGGCCAGGGCTATAGGTGACAGACTACCCAGAGGTGCAAAGAGGAGAATGTATAGACTAGAGTGAGTGTAGGACTGAACACAGCGATTGTTTGGGAATGAATGGTGTATTAACAATTTGTTACTGCTTCTGGGACCAGATTCTTGGCAGAAAACAACTGAAGGAGAGAAAGGATTATAAAAGGTTTATGTTGGTGTAGTCTGATGCTACTTTTCATCATGGAGAGGAAGTCACGGAGGCATGAGTGTGAAGCCACTGGTCACATTGTGTTGTATCTTCAGTCAGAGAAGAGAAGGGGATGCTCAGCGTGCTTTCTTCAATTCACTTTGGATTCCAGCCCATGAAAGAGGGCCACTTATATTCAAGGTGTTACTTCCCTGCAAAAGGAAACACACACACACACACACAGAGACAGAGACAGAGAGAGAGAGAGAGAGAGAGAGAGAGAGAGAGAGAGAGAGAGAGATGTTTTCATGGTTATTCTAACCCCGACCATGTTGGTAAAAAAAGAAAGGGAAACTCCACCAGTATTTCTGGCTCTCATGAAGAAAATGTGATACTTCCCCCTGAAGTTGATTATGTTGAAAGATCAAAGGTTACTACCCTAGGAGCTGGAGAAAGAGCTCAGTGATTAAGAGAACTGGCTGCTCTTGCAGAGGACCTGAGTTCACTTTTCAGCACCCAAATGATGGCTTACAACAATCTATAATTCCTATTCTAGGACTTCTGATACCCATTTCTGGCCTCCACACGCACTGCACACATGGGGTGCACATATGTCAGTGCAAGTAATGTACAAACGTATAAATAAGGAAATCTTTCTTTCAAAGGTTACCATCTTAGTTTAAGTCAAATGAGGGTAAAATTCCTTTGGAATGCTCAATGGTTGATAAGCATGGAATTTTGGTTTAGAATGGAGGAGCACAGAGTGGAAATGTAGACATGTGTAAATTTGGAATCATCTGTGGTTTGGTTGTCATAAAACCATGATCTAGAAAGCAAATATAAAAGAAGGAAAGATCTCAGAACTGGTTATAGAGAAATTCCCATCACCAATAGCATGGAAAGTTTCTGGTTCCACAAAGATGGGAGGAAGCATTGCCAGTGATGCAGTGAGAATCACATGGGTGCTGTGCTTCAAGTCAGAGGAAATGCAATGCTCACTAAGCTGTAAGGTTTTCAAGGTGCTTAATAAATTATGGAGAAGATGAGATGAGCTCTTAGCCAGATCAGAACAGGGGTATTGTCTGGTTTTTTAAAGTATCTATTTAGATTTATTTACACATAAATATTTCTAATTTATTTTACTTATTCATGAGTGTGTACTGATGAGTGCATGTACACATGTGTGTGTGTAAACATGACTCTGTGCACACTCAGAATTCAGAACAGGGTCTCTGATCCATTTGAAACAGAGTCACAGGCATTTGCTCGGCATCTTAGTAGGTGGTGGGATCTGAATTCCCTTTTTTCAAAGTTGTTCTGGCAAGTGTTGCTGCCTACAGAGGTATCCCTCCTGCGCTTGCTTGTATGTCTGTGGAATAATTGAAGATACTGGAGAGGTGATGGAAATTCAGTTTAATTCAGGGAAATTGCAGGTAATGGATAGTTGAAGTTACTATATGCTCCTTTTATTCCTTTCCTCTTCCCGCTGTTGCTCCCCTGCTCTCCCTCTCCCCCTTCCCTTCTTCATAATCTCTCCCCCTCATTTGCCTAATGTAAAATGGTATTTTGTTATTTGAAACTCATTGTGTTACTAAGTTATATTTTGTTACTGTATCCATTGCCCAACCTCTGTATGGGGATATGAGTCACCTGCTAATGTCCTTAGCATATTCTACTAGAGTATCATGGTTTTTCTCATTGTTCTGTGAGAGCTCACAATACATTCTTAAGCATACTTGTATATATTCATTCATACTCCAATGAGTATTATTATTTAAGGTATCATCTATTGCTTCTATTGTACAAGACTTAAAATGATATGTAAGAAAAACTGTCTACCTTTCCATTTTTAGATTCTGACTTTGGTACCAATTTAAAAAACATTTTTCCTATTCCAAAATTATATGAATATTCAGATTTATCTTATTACAATAACTGCAGTACTTCATATCCATCTTTTGAATTTTGAATCCATCTGGTATCTAGTCTTCCAAAAAGTGCTTTAGAAATTTTACATATTTTTTACTTAAAATTTTAACCAATTTTTAAATGCAGTATATTTCAGCTTTTATTAGAAATGTCTCCATGTGATGTCAGATCCTGAACTTACTCAGTCACTTGGGATTTTCCCTTGACAAGTGAACATTACCATGCTTTTGAAAGATCCCACACAGGAAATGTTGACTATTAACTCAAAGTATGTCCTTCAAAACTTCCCCCTCCTTTTGAATACTAAAATTACTTAAGTAAGGCCATCTAGAAAGTTGTCCTAGATTGTAGGTACTTGTCTGTTTAAAATAACTGGCATGGAATACCTCTTCTCTTCTAGATATCTGGTAGCAATTAACTGATTGTCCAATATAATTCAGTATATTCGAATCATGGCATTTTAGCAGTATTTTAATTATGATTTCTTTAGAGTAACTACATATTAACTTTAAAAATGATACATATTTAAATTTTAATGTTTTATTCACATACATTAATTATATTTAACAATTGTTATCATGTCATTAGCATAAATTTACATAGTATATTTCAAAAGTTATATTCACCCCCAGTGCCCTGTTATCTCCTTCCTACTCTCATTGATTCCATTCCTCTTCCCAACTAGTCCGTCTTCTGCTTCGGTGTCCTGTGAGCAGGTACACCTTACCAGAGTATACACCACTAAAGAAAGTGTGATAATGCCTCTTACCTCCTCCTTCAAACATTAACTGTGGATAAATCCTTAGAGAAGGGTCAGAAAAGGGTGGGCCCCATGAGACCCTCCCTGATTATGGCAGAATAGTGACAGGTCCAACTTTGTAGACCTTGTCTAGATAATCACAGCTGCTGTGAGTTTAGGAGTGCAAAAGTCATTTTATACCTTGAAGTTAGTGTTCCATACTGCTCCTCTTCCTTCCTCAGGCTCTAACATTTTCTCTGCTTCTTCATCAGAAATGTTCCCTGTGTCTTGTCTGCAGAATTATAGATGTTCTTTTCATGGTTGGGCATTCACCAGTTATTTATTCTCTATACTTTGCCTGGTTATGCATCCCTCCCATCAGAGAATCTTCCACTTCTGCAAGGAAGCTCCTCAATCAAAGCTGATGCAGCACTATTCTATCGCACAAACATAGTTATTTAAAAGATAATCTGGGGGCACGTTGTGTCCATTTAGCAAAACAACAGTAAAAGCTTCCACACTAGGGCCTGTGATCTTCCCAGTTGTGGGCTTTTCACCAATTTTACAGTACCAAATGTGAATTCCCTCCAGTGAAGTGGTCATCAGAAACAATCAGGTTGGTTACCTCTATAACACACGTGTTGTTATTTCACCAATGGAGCTCAACTTTTCTGGTCAGTTGGTACTGTTCCACACAGGGTCCATGGCTAAATAAGACTGTTGACCACAATTCTGTAGCAGTAGGAATAGCTCCTCCTGACACTGTGAGGGATAACAGGAATTTCCAGTCCAGTTCCAGCTGTATTCCTCTATGTCCTGTGACTAAGTCATGTCATCTCCCCAGTAAGAATCCCCAGCACACCATCTAGTTATGGTGTGCAACTTTGAGCAATTTAAGTTGCATATATTGTTTTTAGAGTTCTCTGAAGGGTCTATGGCTAAAAGCTGACAGGAAGGTAGCCCTACCTGGCAATGAGATTTTCATTTAATAACCTGTGTCTTCTTGGAGCAAGTTTATACATTTACTTGCCTCCTTTGAGAATCCATTTATTTTTAATTTTTATCTGTTCATTAGCTTACCAAACATCAGATTTTTCCTGTGGCTTTTCATTCATTATTAATTTTTATTGTGTTGTGTGGTTTTTGAGTCATTCAGTCTATAGTTAAGGCTGCTTTCAAACTCAGGATCCTCCTGTCTTTACCTCCAAAATATTGCAATTTTGAGACATGTCTCAACACACAAGAATTTAATATTTTTCTTATTATATACAAATAAACACATTTTTTCATATTTATAGGGCCATGGAACCTAAAAAGTATTGAGCATTCATATTTATAAAGGCATGTTGTATTCACAATTTATTCCATTAAAAGGTTCTGTATTTAAATTTGCATAATAATAAGTAGACGATTCTATAATATCAGAGAATCATTTATGTATATAAAGTGGAACATGAGAAATCCTTCTTTGCCCCCTCCTTTTGGTTCTTCCATATGTCTCTTAATTTCCTTGTAGCTATAAAATAATATTGACAAATTTGGAGTATTTAAATGTTCTTTCCTATCACAATGTTAGAACAGATTCTCAAAGTTGTTGATCTCATTGTGTCTGCTTCTGCCACTCAATGTATCCCTTAATAGAGTAGACAGACTAGCTTCAGGGGCCTTATCAGGGCATGGAGTTATCATTGCACACAAAACAAAACCAGATCCATGTGCTGTCTGGCAGCTGTGAGTTAGCTGTATAGATTGAATGTTACTTCCCTTCCCTGACCTCACCTCCTGTCTTGCTCAGCTACAATGGTGACCTTGATACTCACTCAGCACAGCAGGCAAATTTTTGTCTAAGGATTTTTTACACTTATACTTTCTGTCTAGAATTCTTGGTTCTTAGACCATTATGGACTTCCTCTCTACTTCTCAAAATTTTTGTAAACTACCATTCATAGTCTTACTTGTTCATCCTTTTTACAATTGATCATGTCCTCAACCGTCTCTAACTACAACCCCAACATCATTTATTCTGCTCCTGAACACTACCCTGTTTATGTTCTGTGTATAATTTATATATTTTACATATTTGCATTGTCTGTTTTACTTAGGAAGAGACCAGAAATTGTGTCTGTTGCTTCTTGTATACATAAGCCCATACTCCCAGAAACAAAAGACCAAAAATACATATTGGGAAAAACAACAACAACAAAACAGCGTCTTCAGCAAATGGTACTGGGCAAAAAAGATAGCTAAATGAACAATGAAACAAGAGCTTACACTGTACAAAACTTGATTCCAGATGGTCCAAGAACCTCAATCTGGGGCCCTGAATCTGTTATCAGACAATGTAGGGGATATACTTATAAGCACAGGCAAGAACTTTCTGAATAGGCCTCTGCTAGTACAGAAATTAATACCATAAATTGGCAAATAGAACATAATGAAACTAAGCTTTCTAAACAGCCAAGGACACAGCCAAATGAATGAAGAAGCAGCTTGCAGAATGGGAGGGGGAAATCTTTGCTATTTATACATCTTATAAAGGATTAATATACATATAATTACATATTAGCATATACAATAAACCAAAAAAAGTAAACACAAAAAGCAAAACAAAACAAACTAAAACAACTCAATTAAAAATGTGGCATGCAACTGATCAGAGAGCTTTCAATAGAAGAAATACAAATCATTAGGAAGTGTTTTTAAAAGTGCTTGGCATCCTTGGCCATAAAGAAAATGCAAAATTAAAGTTAGTTTAAAGTTTCATCTCACTCTAGTCAGAATGGCCAAGATCAAGGAAGCAACTGACAGCATATGCCTGTTATTCTTTGCCATTATCTCTTCCAAGTCTACACTTTTCTTAGAAGCAAATTAGCACAAGTTTTCATTCTATAAATATTTCCATGAATAGACATGTTCCCATGTATACATGGTGAAGAGAGAAGATTGGGTATTTTTCATCCTTGCCATCTTCAAATAAAATATCAATTTCATTTATACCACCAGCCAAGAGGGTGTCCACTTTTCCCATCCCTGCCAATAATGCATCTCAACCATTTTGTTATTTGCCTATTTAATCAACATGAAATTATTTTGATTTATCCATTTGTTTATATTCCATTAGTGACTTCTTTCTTTGTCTAATTTTTCAATAGAGATAGTTGCAGCTAATTTGTTTTTCTAAAGATTTTTATATATTTCAGAGTAATTATTATTGATGTGTAGTTTTTAAATATTTTCATCTATGGGGATGGATGACTTTAACTTTACTTGAGTTTCCCTTGTATTGATAACATTTCTCATTTTTTTTCTTTCTCAGATGTTCTTTATGCCCAGACTTGGTCTTGTATACTTGGTATTGTATCCCCAGGTTCAAAGGTAGATTTTCTTGTAATGCTTCTATGCATTTGTGTTTTAGATATATCCCTTATATATTCCTGGACCTCAAGGTTCTTTTTTGAAGACAGGATATATGAAGAACATGATATGGAGGTTTGGCTAAATTTTTAAATGATTTAGAGATTATTTCAAAATAATAACTCACAATATTCTCAAAGGACATTAGTTCCAAGTGTTCTCAGAAGGAAATAATTGTCCTCTTGTTAAGGTATTTTGGAACTCATGTTTTATATTTTCTGTGGTCAAATTAAGTATATTTTACATTGCAAATTATTTTTATTAGTTCTTTGAAAACTTTGCACAATGTATTTTGATCATATTTACTCTACTCAACTCTTCCCTTTGTTAGCCTCTCAATCATTCTATCCCTTACCACCTAACTCTGAAATTTATTTTTCTTCTTTATACATCAAGTCCCGTTTGGGGTACCCAGGTAGGGAATGAGTCCTGCTCTGGGGTCAGCCTATCAGGACTCACAGCATCATCATCATTATCATCATCTATCATCATTAATTATCATCATCATCATCCGTCATCATCATCACCATAAACAAAACAAAACAAAACAAAAACAGTATTTTCCCCTGCCAGGAGCTATCAGATGCTAATAGTTCCTCAATTAATGGTAGAATTACATTTTCACCTACCCACCCTCTGTACTGAGACTTTGTCTAGCAAGAGCTTGTGCAGGTCATGGGCATGTTGTCACCATCAATGTGAGTCCATATGTGCAACTTCCCTGATGTGTCTAGAAACCGTTTCCTTGAAGTTACCAACCACCTCTAGCTCTTACAATCTTTCCATTCCTTCTTTTGAACCTTAGAATGAGATATGAATGTCCAGTTTCAGGATTAGCAGTCAATGTTCATTTGGTCTCTGAAGGTTAACTAATTGGAGGTCTCTGTTAATTGCCATCTACTGCAAGGAGACACTACTCAGATGAGAATTGAAATATGCTCTGATCTGTGGGAACAAAAAGTCAGTAGAATTCATTTATTACTTTCCTAAACAGAAATAGTATTTTAAATAATTTTTTAAGTATTTTGTTAAGATATATTCTCCAATGCTTGATTCTATGTTCTTAATAGCTAAACACATACACCTCATAGAGCCAGACTGGCTATTACTACTTTGATTTTTCCCAGTATCTTTCCTTATTTAATAGGCTTGAAATATCGATTAACATTTACAGATTCAATTCCAAGCACTTGCCAGAGGAAAGAGAGAGAGCCCAGAATGAGCTTTACATGCCAGTCAGATTCTAAGGTGTGATGAAATTTCCCACTGTGTCTGTCAACTTATCCACTCCATAGGTCATTTCCCACATGGCTCCTGGTGTTGAAAGAAGCCATTTCCACTTCAAATATTTCATAGACAATGGGAAAAATGATGTAGCACTAATATTGTGTTCTTTACCCTGCTGTGGAGAATTGAATAGACTCTATTCAATAGTAATGCTCTTTTGAAAGGAGTGCCTATCTACCCAGGATTCATGGGCAACTCCAAGGTCATGTTTGTTTTCCTCCTCATTTCCAAGTTGTAGACTTGAGGGATTCAGAATTGACTCACCATAAAAGTCATAAGCACTCCCTTCAATTTGTTGATTCTGCACGCTTACTGCCCCCAGC
This sequence comes from Peromyscus melanophrys, assembly GCA_902168415.1. NCBI lineage: Eukaryota > Metazoa > Chordata > Mammalia > Rodentia > Cricetidae > Peromyscus > Peromyscus melanophrys. Next base: position 20,641 of record CABHPR010125225.1, read on the forward strand.
CATGCGGGAGACTGGGTTCTACTTCTTTTCTTCTAATCAATTGCCTTTCAATTCCCCCTTGCTGTTTTGTAAAGATTCTAGCTCAAAAACCTTGGAAACAAATACAAGACTTCACTAAAGCATTTCTAGTATCACTTTAATTTCACCTATTTTCAAACTTTTTGTTTGTTTTCTCCCCTACCTTCTCCTCCAAAAATAAAGATTACACTTAAAATTTCAGTTTTGAAGTATTTCTTTATTCCCTTTATTAACATGGCATAAAAGCATTATTCATGATTGTGTGACCATGGTAGAAATAATGGTAGTCATACAGAAGAGAAATGAGTTAAAATATGGATCCCTATTTGGGATATTTATAAATAAGTGAGTAGGATTTTCACCTAAGGGGGACTTAATTAATGTCATTAGTTTGTAATTGAATATAGTTATTTATTTATTTAAGACAGGAAAAATATTAATAATCAAAATCAGTGAGATTTGCTTTGCTGGAAATAGCCTAGAAGGGTCTTTAGACTCCCTGCTACACAGTCAGATTTACTCAGTGATTGTGTGTATACATGTGTCTGTGTATGCCACAGCCTTTTTATGAAGAAATAATTAGAAAAATCTCAGAGCATCCCTAAAATTAGTCTATATTTTCCTTCTTTCACAAATATCTACAGAAGGCAAGAAATTGTGCTAGCAAATTCAAGTACTTTTGGTTTAATTGATCTGTCAACAGTTTTCATGGAACTAGAGTTAGTACTAGATTCTTAAAGTCAGAGATGATTTATCGACTTCTACTTGCTACATTTGCTGAGCCAAAGTGCTTATATCTATCTACCAAAGGGTTTTAGACCTCACTATACATAGATAGATATAGAATCAGAGAGTTGTAGATCCTGTAGATGCAGTCCCCACAGAGGCAAAACCAACAAAACAAAACGAAGCATTCCTCAGAGGCACTGGCTAACATGAGTCCATACAAGCCAAAGGTCCTGTGTAAAACCATCTGTCATCGGGAACAAAGTGTAGAAAACATAAAATTGTGAGTTTTTGTTTTGTTTTGTTTTTCCTTGAAGACTCACTTATCTAAGTTAAAAAAGTAACATCACTTAGGTGAAGCAAAAGTAAAGATGGTGGAGCCATGAGGCTAGCTAATGGTAGACGATAGCCCTTTGAAATGTAAGCTGCTATGAGTCAGACAACAGGAAGATGCTCTAATCCTTATGCCTCCCATCTATGTTGCCATGTGTTATGGACTGACTATGTGACATCCTCTTCAAACTCATATTACAAATGCTTGGTCCCCATATGGAGGTGCTAAAATGGGAGATTATAGCAGCTTTAGAAGGAGGGGCCTAGCTGGAGGACATAGACTACTGGGAGAAGATACTCAAGGATATATTATCCCCACATACCCCGTTGTGTGCTCTCTGTGTCCTTCTGCCATGGCATAAACAGCACTTCTCTATCATATCCTCCTCTAACCATGATGCACTGCCTCCTAGCAGCCCTAAAAGCCATGCACTGGCATAGTGAGCCACAATAAATAGCTTTTCCCTTAGGGTGTTTCTGTCAGGTGTTTGGTCATTGAAAATGAGAAGGATGCTGATACAGTTAGATTGGCTGATTCCAGTCCCTCCTGTCCACGATGTTTAGCATGAAATGCATCTGCCCTTGGCTTGGGCTGTAACACTTCAAAGGAGTTTTTGCCAACTTGCTTCTACTGAGATGAAACATTTTGCCCCAAATAAATACTGATTAAGCAAAGGAGATTAGAAATATCCAATTAGCCTCCTGAAGCAAGTAAAAAACATGCATGCCCTGTTGCTAACTCTCCTTTGCCACTAATGTCAAAAAAATGAATATGCATACCAATTCATTCTTATAATAAAATAAACACCAAACAACAACACAACACAAAGGAACCAACAAAAATTTAGCACTAATTATCAACTATTCTCAGGGTGTTTCTGCCTTCCTACGTTTCATACCTGGGGTATTTTTGAACTTATCTAAAATACAGTCAATGCAATTTTAAGCATGTTGACATGATCAGAACTCAAGTCACCCCTAGCTATAGTTATGCTATGGGCATGAATTCTAACTGTGTTGCTGTGGGCAAAAAATTTCTAAATAAGCTACAGTTGCATGATTGGGCATAGGGATATAAATCAAATATAATGAATGCAAATTGCTAGTGTCAAGTGTATTTAGCCAGGAATAGAATAAAAGGTAGAGGGAACAGGGCACCCTGCACCTGACCCACCATGAGATTTGTTTTGTTGTTAACTAGTTTCAGATATAACTAAACTCTGGTACCTCATGGGGTGGTCATGGTAGAGGTAATGATGGTGCCTTGGGGAAGCTAGATTTCAAGATGTATAATCTTCTCCACATACTCAGTCACTACTTATTCTCATAGCCCAGGGCAATTATCTTTCCCCTCCATATCTAAGTCTCTTCATGCCCATAATCATCAAAGACAGAAATAGATACAGGTCATCCTCTGAGAAGCAGGGAAGCACAGAGAAAAAGAAAACTACCACTAGCCATACTGTCAGGAAACAAGCTTACTCAGTACTGCAGTTTGGGATTGTGAAGCCATTGCTGTAGCACCAAGGACACATGGTAAAGCAGATAAAGAGAGTTCTACATTATTGTGTCATGTCATGTGCGGTTGTTTCAGTTTGATCCAAGTGGCAATTTATTATGCAAATTCAAACAATAAACAACTATTTCAGGAAATCTTTTGAAGCTGTACTTCTTAAGTAGAGGTGACATACATGTCTGTGTCTGTGTGTATGTTGTGGCACATGCCCATGAACACCTGTGCATGTGGGTGCACATGTGAGAGTGGATATACAGAGGCAAGAGGTCGACATTGAATGTCTCTCTTGGTTACTCTTTACATTGCTGTTTGAGACAAGATTTCTCATTGAACCGGGAGATCACCAATTCAGCTAGGCTGACCGGCTACTACAATTTAAGGATCTACTTGTTTTTACTTCCCCAAAGCCCAAAACTTTTGGAGACAGAGGCTTACTATGTATCTCACTCTGGTCTAGAACTTGCTATGTGGATCAGGCTGGCCTCAAACTCACAGAGATCTGCCTGCCTCTGTCTGATAAGTGTTTAGTTTAAAGGTGTGTGCCATGAGGCCTCATCCAAAACCATGACTGCTGGGATCTGAACTCAGGTCTTTGTGTTTGTACAGCAAGCAAGTATTTTACTGACTAGGGTAACTTCCCAACCCAGAGAACTACCCTTATTAGTGTAAGTCAGCTTTCCATGGCATATGATGTGGAGAGCTCCATGATGAATTAGGTATGGATAATCCTGAGACAAGTAGGTGTCTGTAGGGATTCCCAGAGATGTTTATATGTCTCTATCTAAGGATGTACTACAAAGCATCAATAAAATTGATTGGACCATGGAACTTCTTTTTACCTTTTCTCATGAAACATCAATAAATGCTTCATGGAACACTTTTGTTCTACAGAACAAAGTTTAGAAAATGTAAAATGTTTCACTCATAATCATTGTTTGATTTCACTTCTTTTTTCTAGAAAATTAGAAGTCAAAAGATCCAGGACCTAAAATGGAAGCTGGAACAAAGCTGCTGTTCTATGATATTTGGTTTCTTTTATTTTCTATTTTGGGTTTATCCTTTCTTCTCTCATTTTTTTTAGATTCTTCAGTTATTTTGTATTTGGTTTAGCTGAAAGAATTTTCAGAATTTTATTAGTGTAGAAAATTAGTGTATGTTTGTAGCACTATAGAAGCATTAATGATCATACTTAACTTTAATTATTACTAAGTCCTACAGGGGTTACATATGGAAATATCACATGAATTACTTACCAATGATAATCCAAAAATTAAATCCTAACACAAAAGCAAACATTAACCAAATTGAACTCATTTTTAGTAGCCCCAGTGCCAGTAAGTGACACTAGGAGGAAACTGGATCAGTATGATGTCTTCAGTCCTTTGCCCTTCTTAAATCTCATGACCATATACAGACACTTGTTATTTAACAGACTCTGTCTTCAGCTGAGCCATCCATCAGATGAAGACTGTCATTGCATTTTCTTACTTGACAGACACAGCTTGCTTGAGGATTTTAAGAAAACTCTGTTACTATTCCTCACCTCTCCAGGTGGAAATACTAGGAAGGAGAAAGGATTAAAAAAAAAAAAAAGAAAAAAGAAAGAAACAATATTTAAGAACACACCACTAAAACTCCATTGAACACTTGGAATTGAAACAAATTGCTTTACTTCTGTAAGAACCTCTCTTAATAGAAATGTGGCTAAGCTAGGCGTTTGCAACCTTTCTGTTTGTCCAGAATTGTTTAGTTTTATTAGAGAATTAGTGCCACGTATCACAAGATACAAAGAATCTGTCTGAGAGCCCTTCATGGAAGTCATTTGAGAAACAAAGAATGCAAATGAGATGGCTTCAGTGTCCCTGAACCACATTGGGATCTATCTCAGGGATAGACAGCAGCTGGGTTCCAAAGCTCATCTCCCCAGAAAGCTGGGCAGGGGACAGTTGCTGGCTGCAAGAGTCAAACAGACACCTGTACTTAAAGTCCAGTATGGTCCCTAAATATAGCTTTCTCTGTTAATGAGAAAATTATCAGTTTTTCTTGTGACTTTTAATCCAAAGATGTGACCATTTCTCAAGGGCTGTAAGTGTCCAAATGTGGGAGTCAAGTCAGGTCAAGAGAGAAGAAAACAATAGCAATCAATTCTAGAAATAGTTTGAACAAAGTAGTCAAATTTCCTAACTCTTATACAAGTTAAAGAAAATAATTAGCATTTCATTGATGTTCAATTCTCTTTCACTAGACAGCAGAAGTTGACAGAGTTTTTTGTTTGTTTCTATTTAACATAAAGACTATGGAACTGCAGATACAGTTCAGTTGTTTGGCTGTTTGCAAGAATGCATCAAGCCCCAGATTCCATCTTCAGCACCATAAGCCAGGCAATACGGCACATATCTAAAATCCCAACACTTAGTGTGAGCTTTAGAGACAAGAGGTCAGAAACTCGAGGTCTTCCTTGGCTGTATCTTGAGCTGCAGGCCAGCTAGGGTTCTGTGAGATCCTGAGTCAATCAATCAATCAATCAATCAAATGAAGATCATTTTTAGAACAAAGAATGAAAAAGGCTATAATTGTTTAATTTTAAAATAAGCATATCTAGAACTCTTAATTATTAGTTTCTCAAATATATATGTATGTATATATATGAGAAATTAAGAAACATAACAAAACATTTATCTAATTACCTTAGTAATTCTATGCTTACTTTAACATCTCATATAAATGATAGAAATACAGTTGAATTTCTCAGCAAAGAGTAAAAATGCAGGGTCTATGAGATGAACAGATGGAAAGACACAAAAGAAAGAGTTAAAAAAGCAAGTTGGTCATATTTGGGGATCAATGAAGTCTTAAGATGGTGGATGATACGTCATAATATGCCATGATCCATCTATCAGTTATGCTCTCACCTATATAAAGGACATGCATTTCTTCGATTATGTTATCCTTTCTATTCTTTTAAGGATGATAAGTTCCCTGATTTGTGGAAATAATATCATGTGTAAATTGGATTGCTGCCTTCTTTCCCATGTTGCTCTTATTTTCTCTTTATCAGTTCTCCGGTGTTCTTGATAAGTTTGTGATGTCCACATTTACTACAGTATCTATTCCTGCTATCTTTCACCTATGCGGGCTGGCATTCCAAGTTTTAATTTGACAGTTCTGTTTTTCTTCTCCCCTAAATCTTGAACTTATTTTTCTTTCTGATGACTTGAAGGAATTTAATTGATGTACTTCCTCCAGAATGTATCTTAGAACTGTTTTGTGTTCCCTGCCTCAACTGAATTGCAATTTCCAGGGATATATTTATTTTTTTGTTGCATTGACTGACTCACTCTTTTGGACTTTCTACCTTTTTACAGGTGTGATGGTTTTCAATGTCTTTCTTCCTAAAGGTAAACATTTCTAAAATAGTTGTTTTTAACTATTTGATATGGTCACATTTTAAGGAAAAAAAAAGCTTACTCCCAATTATAAACTTTCTGCTTAGCATTTCCATGTGGTACCTGGAGAAGCCCCACCAATTGCCTCCATAATATCTCTACTCACATCAGGGATCACTCAATAGTAGAGACTGGACCTATCTCCTAAGAATTCAGAGATCTCATCCAAGCCTTCCTGTAGCAGCTCAGAATTAGAGGTTTTTTTTTCTTTTTTTATTTTTATTTATTTTTTTATTTTATTTTACAATACCATTCAGTTCTACATACCAGCCACGGATTCCCTTGCTCTCCCCCCTCCCGCTCCCCTCCCCTTCCCCCCAGCCCACCCCCCATTCCCACCTCCTCCAGGGCAAAGCCTCTCCCGAGAACTGAGATCAACCAGGTAGACTCAGTCCAGGCAGGGCCAGTCCCCTCCTCCCAGGCTGAGCCAAGCGACCCTGCATAAGCCCCAGGTTTCAAACAGCCAACTCATGCAATGAGCACAGGACCCGGTCCCACTGCCTGGATGCCTCCCAAACAGTTCAAGCCAATCAGCTGTCTCACCCATTCACTTGCTCAGCTATGTTCATATCAGCATTGTTTGTAATAGCCAGAACCTGGAAACAACCTAGATGCCCTTCAACTGAAGAATGGATAAATAAAATGTGGTACATATACACAATGGAATACTACTCAGCAGAGAAAAACAATGACATCATGAGGTTTGCAGGCAAATGGAGGGATCTAGAAAAAATTCATCCTGAGTGAGGTAACCCAGACTCAGAAAGACAAATATGGTATGTACTCACTCATAAGAGAATACTAGATGTGGAGGGTTTTTTTGTTTGTTTGTTTGTTGTTTTTTTGTTTTTTCGAAACAGGGTTTCTCTGTGTAGCTTTGCGCCTTTCCTGGAACTCACTTGGTCCACCTGGCTCTGCCTCCTGAGTGCTGGGATTAAAGGCGTGTGCCACCACCACCCATTAGAGATTTTATGCTCTGCACTTCAGTCTCCCTCTCCTCCTCAGAAAGTGGAGCCTGAAGAGGATATTGATTTTGTCTCCACCCATTCTACTTATTCCAGGTTTTCTTTGTGCTTCTGTTCTTACATCTGGAATCTGTCCAGAAGTCATTTTAAATCTTACATCTGTGATCATCCTTATTAACCAGTTTTTCCCTAGGACTTTTAGTTGCAAAGAAGTTCAGGGTAACATTGGGAGTGGCTTCCAGTATCCTGAAGCATGTCCTCCCTTAAATTTATAAAACCCAAGTTTCCTATTGTCCCTTTTCTTCAGTAACTACTCTTTATTGAACCCAATATTTCTATTTCTATCATCCCCAGAACCCAAGCCATAAGATGATGATATTTGGATATTGGGATCTTCGGAAAGCAATAAGATTCCAATACTCTTTTAAGAATTATTCTCATAGTGGAATAATACCCTGATAAAGAGCACAAGAAACCCCCTCCTGCAATCTATAAACATAGCAAAAATACTAAGAAAGACAGAAAGAAAGCTTGATAATCAAAATATCCAACTTGTAGTCTCAAACATTTATGAGATAACAAAATGTTTTTAAATTCTTCAGTTAGTAAAGCAGTATTTGTTAGCCAAAAAAGACTAAACTTATTTCTTCTCTGTCTTTTTCCAATAATTTGACAAATATTTGTTGACATTCATTTAACCATAGCCTCTACTGTGGGCAATGGGTGAAGGAGACAGCCTCAAATTTCTTAGACTTATGAAGAACAGATTGAAGACACTACTCTAACATTAAGTAGTGACATGTAGCATGGGAAACATGAATTCATACAGGAGGCAATAATTGTATAGGAGTCTAAGAAAGCTTCACTGACAACATGATTTTATCACAACAAAATGAAATAAGGGGAAGACCACAAGTCTAGTGAATAGTTAGGAAAAGAGAGTTCTAGGAAGGATGGTATGATGGCTAATTTTCATTGTTGACTACATCTAAAATTAACTAAAAGCCAAGCGACTGGACACATCTTTGGGGGATTTTTATTGAGTGAGTCATTACACCAAAAGACCCACCTGAAATATGAATCATTTGAGGTCAAAGACCTGCCATAAATCGGAGTCACACTTTCTAGTGGCAGTCCACATAAAAAGACATGGAAGAAGGAAGCTCCTGGCTTGCTTGCTGTCACTCTCCCTGTCAAATTCATCTATCTTGCAGCTGAGGCATTCCTTCATTGGTATGAGGACCTACTTTTTCAGGATTGCAATATAGATTGAAGACCAGCTGAGATGTCCAGCCTCGTGGATTGAACACCTACTACATTCTTGCCCTTTCTGTTAGGAGCCATTGTTGGACTAGTCAAACCACAGTCCATAAGCCACTATAATAACCCTCCTTTTGAACATATATGGATTCATTCTATCAGTTATGTTCCTTTAGAGAACCCAACTAATATAGATGATTCAAGGGCTATTTGGTAGAAACCGGCTTTGTATGGTTACAGAACATCTGGAAGCCCAGTAATTTGAGGAATAATACCCATATGTAAGAGATGGGTTCAGGTAGGTTGCTGGTACCAACCTAATTCTCCTGAAATCTGATAATGATGTCGTACTTGTGGTTTATACCTTGTATGGATTGCAATTGATAAATAATAAATTACAAATTCCCTCCCTGACCTCATCTTGTTCCCAGATGCATTCCTTCTGCCCCATTTCATCTTCAGAAAAGAGCAGGTCTTCAAGAGATGACAGCCAAAGAGGACAAAACAAGACACAATAAGAAAAGGCAAAAGCTCTAGTATGAAGGCTTTACAAGCTAAATCAATAAGAAAAAAAAGAGTCTCAAGAGCAGGCAAAAGAGTCAGAGATATACATGCTCCCAATTTTAGGAGTCTCACAAGAACACCAAAATTCTTGAACATCACATTTTACATCTTATTCAACTAGACTATCTGTTTTACTCAGTCATGTGTCTTCATTCTGGTTCCATATACCTCATATGAATCACTCCCACTTTTTAACATACATACTTGTAATTTTACCTGAATTTTAACAGTTATTTCATATTACCTGCACTTTACATCAGTAGTAATACGGTTGTTTCTATTATGAAATTAGGAGAATTTCCTGGGGCCAAGGTAAATTTTGTTAGCTGTGAAAAGGAAAAAAACTCTGAATCTCTTACAATTTATAATTAGAACAAGAAGTAACATTTGCCCCGGATTCTTTGTGCATTTATTTTCATGGGCTAAGACATCTATAACAAGATGGTCCATAAGTGTAATGCTGCCTTCCCACAAACCATTGCAGAGATCTGAAATCTGACTGACTGTACATTGTCCTCTTCCTTGTTTGAGGTGATTCACAATGAATTGTCTATAGAGAGCCCCTGAAGTTCCACTATCAATAAGAAGTGCGTTCACAGGCCCCTGCCTCTTAGAAGCCCAAATGTAAAAATCCATAACAAAATAAGCCATTTGAAGTCTTCATGGCTTTTTTAAAAAAATTATTATAAGAAAGATAGCTTCAGAAATTAGCATCTGAATCACTGTGACTGTGGCTAACCTCAAAGGAATATTGTTCACAGCTGCCAGGTAAATAAGAATGCCAGCAGTTTAGATGGACTGAAAATAATTGACACCTCCTTGGGAAGCATCTAAGATACTAGAGAAAACACCTGCCACTGTTCCAGGAAAAGAAACATTTCTGAACAATTGTGCCGACCCCATCTCAAGCTCTCTGTATCAACACTGACCTAGAAAGGCAAGGTGATTGTGTGTAATCTCCTCTATTTAATGATGCATACCAAACCATCTTGGGGGGGGGCTCCATAGTGAGAATAACAAAAAAATGAAAACAACAACAAAAACAAACAAACAAAAAACTCTAAAAAGTTGCGGTTCTCAAGATTTCCCTTCAAAAATTCATTTCTTGCCAAGAATCACTACATGAAAAATAGGGAGTCTGGAATAAGATACATGGGGAGTTTATCCATACCTACAAAATAGCTCTCAAGTATGATCAGACATGAGACTTTTTACCATACAATGTGAGTTTGTGTTTGAGAGTCATCCATTCTCCACTGTTGTATGAGTGCAATCAAACTGTGTCTAAAGAAACAACCAGAGAAGTAGTTTGAACTTGAAAAAACTCAGTCTGAGATGATGTCTAACCAGAATAGTCAACAGCCAAATAACAATGAGGCACTAAGGACTGCCTATTCCAATAGACTAAGAGAGACTAAGAGAATTCAAGTGGTTTGTTTGCTGCTGAATATCCAAAAATTATGCAATTTACGTGGAAATGAAGAACTCACCTTTAAAAATAAGCACGCTGGGGCTGGGAAGATGGTACAGTCATTAAAGTGCTTGCTCTAAAACCATAAAGATCTATGTTCAGATCCTCAGTATCTACATAAAAAAAACCAGGTGAGGTCATGTACGACATTAATTCAAGACCCGAGGAGACAGAAACAGGAAGATTCCTGGGACTTGCAAGCCAGCAAGCCTAGCTATTCCCAGATCAGTGAGAGACCCTGACTGTATCAAAATGTATAGTGGAAAGCAATGGAGGAAGACACTCAACACTGATCTCTGGTCTAGATACACACACACACACACACACACACACACACACACACACACACACACACACATACACATATGCCATGCACGCACACACACAACCAAAAAACAATTTGAAGGTGATATTTATCAATCTGGGTAATTGGATACTTAGTTTTGGGGTTAACATGGAGGAGTTTATACATATATAATCTATATTAAATATATATATATATATATATATAATAGAGTTTTATGTAGCCAGTATAAATTAAGTAAAACATTATAGACAGCTTTCATTGACATAGGATGGATAGGCCCCTGAAAGAACTTGAAAGTAGAAAATCAGCAAGTAGGAATATAATGTTTGTTAGACCCTGAAGATTTTGTAGGTAAACTAGGTTCCTTAGAAGACTGCTTTCCTCCATTCTGCTTTATACTTCTTCACAATGTTCTCAGCTCTAAGATTTTCCCTTCACTTAACAAAGAGGGCAAAAGCCAAGGCAATTACGGTTGGGAGCATTATCATCTAAGGCTATGGTCACAGAATACACATAAGTGGGGAATTCTTCAACAGGCATACTCTGTTGCTGTGCCCCAGATCATGGTGGTACAACAACAACTCTGTGGTAGGACCAGCAATCTGAGTTTACCAAGCCCTCCAGGAAGATTCAGACCATTCACATTGAGAATTGACCATCTCGCCCCAGACTATACAGTGGTTCTAATTCAGTTAGATTAGTACCCAATAGGGTCATTTTGGGAAGCATAGATAGTTGTAACAGACATGAAAAATCTTGAGAAGAGAATGTGCTGGTGAAAGGTAGAGATCATTTAGTGATGGTTCTTATATTTACTTCCTAGTCCTTATTGTAATAAATACCTTATTTCAGATATTGAAAAACAAATGAGGGCAGGCAGAAGCCTCATTCAGTGAAGTGTTTGTTTTAAAAGCACTTATTACCATCCAAAGAACTTATGTGTAAAAATATATACATGACCATGGTGGTGGCACAGGTTTATAATCCAAGTGCTGGACAGATAGGAAAAAATGGATCCTGGGAGTTGGGTGGCAGTTGGCCTAGCCTACTTAGCATGTTCCAGACCAAAAAGGGACTCTTCTCAAGAGAAGGAAGAAAGCACCTAAGAAAAGATACCAAGATTGTTCTCTGGCTTCATGCACACGTGCAAATGCAGCTACAGACATATGTTTGCATACATATACAAAAAGGAAATCAAATTAATGTAGCATTAAAACATTAGTTTTCTAAGTACAATTTGAACACTTTTTGTAGAAAAGTGATTTGACAGTTTCACACATTTATGTAATGAACTTTATACATTTCAACCCCTCTCCACATTCCCCTGTATCATCCCTTTCCCACTCCTACTGGAACCCTTCTTAACAACACATTCCCTCCTACCTCCATGTCCTCTTTTCATGTGTGGCTCTCTGGGTTAAATTAGAATTCCGTGACTAAGCATGAGTAGAACGTTGTTACTGGAACAAGGACAACTAGTCATTGGCTGCACCACTGAAGAACATAACACTCCCTCCTCAAACAACCATAATTGCTAATGTTTCCTTAGAGGTGGGCCTTATTGGCCCCTCCTTTGGTCATGCTACTATGTTGAGGGGCCCAATCTTGTGCAGGTCTTGTATAACTGGTTCATGAGTCCTATGGCCATGTTATGTCTAGAAGACACCTTTATGCTACACATCTGCACATCATTTTTTGTTGTTGTTGTTGTTGTTTTAATTCTTTGTACCCTTCTTCCCCAGTGTTCCGGAGCCTCACAAGAGGTGACAGGGATGTCTCATTTAGGACAGAGCATCTTCCATTACTTATTCTTAGTCCTTTGACCAGCTGTAGATTTCTGTACTGAACACTGTCTGCTGTAATCAGGAGCATATCTGATGCAGACTGCTCATAACACTAATCCATGAGTATAAACATGGGTATTTGGAAGACAGTATGAGATATTCTAGCTCAGCCCTCAGGTAGATGCCAGAATGCTTTTATGCTTTTCTATGCTCATGTAGTTTTATAGGTAACAGATCTTTGGCCTGTACCTTGAACCTGTACTTGACCTAGTGAAGAGAGAGCTTTGCCTAGACAGATGGTTGTTATACTATCACTGCATGTAGAAAACTGTAGTGGGTAGCCATTTCAACCTTGATCTAGAAGTTCCAACCCCCTTTGAGGCTTTGGTAACTGTCACGCCTACAAGGTGGGGCCAAGAGAGGACCCTGAAGACCTGAGATCTGGATGCGCCATCTCTCTTGGTTCCTGGACCCTGGACCCTGGATGCTGGAAGTAGACCGAGCAGAGTTCTACAGAGAACACCGCCGGACTGCACCACACCTTCCCTAGACCCGGTGACCTACCTATCCCTTCATTTGTAAGTTACGCCACTAAATAAACCTCCCTGTTAACTACGTGGAGTGGTCTTAATAATTTCACCAGTAGAAAACCACTCTATTACCTCTGAGTTGTGCTTTTTATGGCATGGCAAGAGGTGTATTCAGTAGTTGTTGGAGTGATTGTTGAGTATTGTTTCACATAGTGGGCTTCACATTCTACAACAAATGATATGAATACTATAAATTCACTTATATTTGAGGGACCCAACACTACCCACCTCAAGCCCTGCTCACAACCTATCAGCAATGTTATGGCCATGGAAGCCCTTTCATCTGCTGAGATTCTGTCCTCCAATGTGTGCTTTCAGCAGCTTTCCTGGGATCCCGCTGTGTCTGTGCAGTTCCCACAGACTAGCACCATCTCATTAGCCTATCCACATACTCAGCCCAATGTCTATGGACTCCAGCCTCCAACTCACTTAATGGGTCACACTTCTGCTCTTGGTATCTGATTATTTTGTCAGTGGCCCAGATTGAGTCCTGTGGATAGAAGGCAGTCTCCTACAGGAGTGTTTTCAACCCATGCCATTTTAATTTACTTTGGGAAGGGCTATCTGCACCCACAATATATTTTTTTCATATCTCATGTCACATCCAGTTACTCAGGACAAAACATGCTAATGTTTAGCTGCTCTGGGATTAAGTAAATAAAGCATAATGTGGCAACCTTTTAGCTGTATCAGCTCACCTTGATGAGAATACGGGTGTGCTCATATCTATGTGTGTTTCTTTTCCTCTTTTGAGAACCAACTAATATTAAGGCAAGATTTATTTTTGAGAAAGAAAAAAGAGAGAGAAGCTGTAATACCTTTTGTGAGCTACATTCACCCCAAGGCATTTATCATAAAATGTACTTTGTTTCTGATTACATCATTCTGACAGCCAGGATGGGAAGCAACTACATTGGGAAATTGTCAGAAACAATCTCAAGTGAAAACTGTGGTTCAATTCCATTTGAATGTCAACAATAAAAACAGAGGAAAGCCTTCATGAGCAAATGTTCAAACTTCAGGGGAAAAATAATCAAAGGACTGGTTATTCCTATGTACTCGCCTAAAGATCCATAACGTTGTTTGATGTGCACACGCAATTGAATGTAACCTTCTACAAAGCTAAAATGATCAGAACAAGAAAATTCACCATTTGAAATATTTCGGAGAAAAAGAAAAAAAGTTTTCTATCATCCCTTTATCTGAAACTTTTTAAGAAAAACAGCACCCCTGGACAAATATAGAAATAGCACATGCATACACACACACACACACACACACACACACACACACACTCACACACACACGCATGCACACATGCATGCATGCTTGTGTGTGTAAATTTATTTATATATACATATATGGAAATGTTTTCCCAGTGCCTTTGATATTGTAATAGGAAAAGGTATATTAGAGGTATTGGTCTGGTTTACTAGAACAGGCTCCAAAATGTAATTCAAAGAAAATAAATATGACAACTGTAAGTCATCAATCACTTCTCATGACCATTCTTATTTTAACAATGAAAAAACAGAGACACAAGTGGGCAGGAAGTCACAGATGACTCTGTAAGGCAGTTACACCAGATGAAGCAGACTCTCAAAGGCCTCTCTCTTTCTGTACTTTTGCCACAGGCTTGTATTAGTGGTTTTTTTTTTTTTCACTTCTGTTGTGTCCTGGCTATACATTTTTTAAAAGCACATAATGGCATGCAACCCAGCAGGTTGGAGTGTGATTAGACCCAAGTAAAGCACTGATAAAAAACAGGAGGAGTGTTCAAATGACATGACATTTTGAATGAGCAGCAAATGTGGACCCTGGTGTGTTTGGCTTTGTGTTTGTTCTTGTTTCCTTGATTCTTAAACCGTTTTTTCCCCCAGTGGAAAATGTGCTTTCCTGAAACAGCTAATGGGATGCTTCGTAGGTCACATGCTATTTCCAGGACCTGAGAAGAACAGCATGCGTTATAGATGAAATGCAAAGCATCATTTCTGAATCTCTCAGTCCCTGGAAGCTTGGGTCAAGTTATTACCTTTGATTTTACTTTTCATTTGTTATTAAGTCCTTTCTTTATTGAGTACCTTGAGGGCTTCTGTGCCAATCAACCCCAATTCAGCTACCCATAATTCCTCCTTGAATGCTAGAGGTGTAATGGGCTAATCAGCCCAAGCCTCTATTGCCTGTTGAGCTAAGACTCAGTCCTAGAATTTCATTTCACCTCAATCAATTCAATGCAAGAGATGTTTGTACTCTGCACAAAGCCCATGCAGGCCATGTTCATGGTACAATTTGCAGAAAACCCCACATAGTACCTGTTCTCATGACATAAATATAAATGAATTTCTAGGCATGTCTTTGTACATATTTACTTTATATTTTAAAGAATTTAGTGGAATTGAGGAGTTTGGGGATTACATTATTATGAAAACTGTTTGTGAGATGACGAGCTATGTTATTTCTGATAATGTCGTATGAAAAATGTCATGTTGGTATCATAACCTAGCTTTGAGTAATAAGGTGCTTCCTTTACAAGCTGAAATATTGGATTCAAAAATTTAATATAAAAGATATTAAAGGATCAAAATGAAAGGGCTGATGGGTTATTTCTATAAAATTCTCTTTCAGTTACATTGATTCAGTCAACTAAAACACCACATTCACATGTAAACAATAGCTCTCTAATCTTGTCATGCTATGAATAGTAGGACTACAGGCAGAACCTGGCAAATTTTCTCTGCTAGTAGGTTCTATGTGTACCTAGTATGATTCCTCTTTAGCATTCTTACACCTAATAGCCCCATTTTAGAAAGAATTGATGATGAAATCAAATGCATATATTCATTTTTTTTTAATCCTGAACCAAGATTCAAATATCTGTATTAAAGATACCACCTTTCAGGATCATGCTCTCTGCAGTCATTGCTGTCATAGGTAAGTTTGGTAGTGGTCTTACTTTAAAACTTTATTTCACAAATTCTCTCATCCATTCTATCTCCAACTAAAATCTCATCACTTTCAGAAATCACAGATTTTTGTTATTTGTTTGCCTCAAAATAAGTCAAAGTGACCTCATTTTTATAACTCACATGATAAACAAAACTCATTTATAACCATTATGATCTTACAGAATCCAGAGGAAACTCTTCATCTGTTACTATCGCCTTTTTGCATGCTTTTAGCACATAGGCATCTTCTTGGTATGTGTAAAATGCTGCATATGCACAGAGAACTTGTCAGCTAGAAAATGCTTGAGGCTACAGGCTTCGTTGCAAAAAGGATGTGTGTGAGCAGATGTTTATGTCCACACTTCATCAGTTGAGACATCACTGCACATTTGCCTAAAGAGTAAAAAGATAACAGCTGAACATATGCAGGAAGAACAATAGAAGACTGTGTTACCCAGATTGCTTCAAATGATACAATCCAGAAAAGGTTATAAGAATGAGTAAGAATGATGAACTGTGCAGGATTTTTCACAGAAAGGTTCATTCTGTGTGCCTCTCAGAAGATAAACTCCCTCAAAGATTTCCTTAACACAAAAAGGGGGCCCAGACTTTCTCCTTTTAGGGATTGGGAGTAATGGGTCCCTACTGTTAGGGTTTCACACATGCTGGGTTACAACCATATCCTTTTAAAAAGCATAGGATTGACATGGCAAGGGGTAAAAGGAAAGAAAAGCATTTATGCTGTGTAAGTAACTTACTGTTTAAAAATAGTACTGTCTCATATAATACTATAATGTGATTGATCCTCCCCCCCCCCCATTTTTATGTAAAGAGTTGGAAATTGGAGCAGTAATGCTCCTGGTTTCACAAAACTGGCATATAAAGGATTCACGTGTCTGTCATTCTTCATTCTGCTGAACCACTCCTCTTTTAGTAAATTCTGGAGATGTGGTCTTATTTAAGTGCAGGAAGAAAGAAAACACCCTTTAAAAGACAAAGTAGCAAGTTAGCTAGGCACAAGAAAATAGAGAAAGCCTCAGTTTCAGTCAGGAGTAGTACTGTAAATATGTGGCATCACTCAAGCCTACGTCAGGAAGGATGCTGGCTTCAGAACACCAGCAGAGGTACTGGAGTTTACGGACTTGCTCAGTGCCACCCCCAGGCACAGAGCAGCACGCCTTTAGTACCTTGTAAGTTCATTCTCCCTGTTGAGAGAGAACATGTCCCAGAGGGTCAATATTCTGTGTGGTTACAAGATCCTGGCATGATAAGGCAACAGATGGCTTGCACAGACAGATGTTTTCCTCATTGACTTCCTTTTCTGTTCACTCTTATTTCTTATACTTAGATTTGCATTTCTTCATTTGCCTTCACAAATATTGGCATCTTCTCTCCTTCCACCTTCAGAACTCTTTATTTTGAATTCTCTTCACCCATCCATGCTCCATTGGTTTTCAACTTTCTAAAGGACATGTGACCTTAAGTCTTCTTCATCTTCTCTGAAACTAACCTTACACAGTGTGCCCACAACCACTCCCAGTGCAAATTTCCTTCTTCCACTTGGCACAGTTCTACTTGGTCACCTTTGACCTCTCCCCACCTTAAGACTTACTTCTTGGCAATAAGCAATGGCTCTTTTTTTTTCTACCTTTTTCAGTATCTCCACCCAAACATTGTGTCTTTACCATTAGAACTAATCATTGCTAGTGTGGATAGTGTTCCTAATATCCAGGTAGGTCCAATTGTGTACTCTTTTTCTCCTTTTCACTGCTATAGGATTTTTTTTAAAAAAAATCCAGAAGATGATGCTTGATGCTGTGCTTTTCTAAAACTCTTCTTTCATTTTCTAACCCTGACTATGATGACCCAGAGGTCAAGCTGCTTAGAGGTAGGAGAGCAACTTTCAATTCACTGGAAGAAAAATTAGTTTTAAAATAAAAACCTGGGCATTCTAAAAGCAAGGGAACTCAGTTTTGAAAGTAGTTTTTTCTGATAAAATGAATGTTAGTAATGACATAAAGAAAACATCTCACCTATGGGAGAAATTTATGAGAAGGAAATATGAAGGAAGAAATTCAATACCTGGGGTAAAGCTAAATTAAAACTCCAGGTAAAGAAAAATACCAGGGCAGCACCTCCTACATTAAACTTAATTGAACTAGATTAAACTGAATTAAAATTGATTAGGTGAAGCCTAACATCATTATGAATTTTAATAATAATAATTAATAATGTTCATTGAACACCTGGTTGATATGAGATATAACACAGTCCCTTCCCCTGAATTTATAGCTCACATGAAGGAGTTAACTAAGATTGAGTTGAAGGTTCTGGAGAGATAGTTCAGTGGTTAAGAGCACTGGCTGCTCTTCCAGAAGACCCAGGTTCAATTCCTAGGACCCAAATGATGGCTCACAAATACCTGTAACTCCAGTTCCAGAGTATCCAGCACTCTCTTCCAGCCTCTATAGGTACCAGGCACATATAGGGTCTACAAATATACAGGCAGAACACCCATATACACAAATTACTTTTAAAAGAGTGTACTGAAAAAGTAAAAGCAAACATAGGTTCAGGAAAATGAGTTATGAGAGAACTGACCGCATCAAAAGGTTTAGTTCCAGACTAGAAATTACTGTACAGAATGTTAAGTGTGTATATGTCTTTGTGTGTGGTGTATTCACATATGCATGTGCTTACATACATGTCAATATATGCATGGAATTCAGAGAAGGATGTTAGACATCCTCTACATCCTCTCTAAAATATTACTTTTGAGACAGGGTTTCTCACTCAATCTGGAGCTTACATTCTTTGGGCAAGCTGACAGCCAGCAAGCCCCAGCAATTGTCCTGTCTCTAGTCTCCTCTAGGATACGTGTGTGTGTGTGTGTGTGTGTGTGTGTGTGTGTGTGTGTGTACTTTTATTTGTGTATATATATTGAGGAACATCTGTATGTGGGCATGCATATGCCATGGTACATCTAGAGGACAGAGGACAACTTACAGAAGTCCATTCTTTCCTTCTACTGTGCAAATCCCAGAAACTGCACTCAGATTGCCAGACTTGATGGCAAGTGCCTTAACCTGCTGAGACATCTCATCAGCTTCCCTTACTTCTTTGTAAATATTTAAGACAGGAATGAGTTTCTGGAATTTTACCCTATCTAGTAGTTACTGATAAGGGAGGAAATTATTGGTTTTGATAGAATAAAAAACAAAGTTAAGTAAACAAGTTGTGTAAAAGTAGTAAGCAAAAGGAAAACCTGGATATGTTACTTCACTGGTGAGGCATAAATGATCAAAGAATGTATTAACAGAAGTTTCCTGTTTATTTACAACAACTTAGTTTTGCTAATCACTTATCATATTATGTGGATATATATAGGTTTTTATTCTACTTTGCATTTAGAAAATATCAGTTGTTATTGGATTTAAGTTTTAATGCTGTTTTTTAAATTTTCCAATAGTAATGTTTGAGGAATTATTTAAAATAAAGTTGAATTATTTTTCTTATAATTCTTATAAATACTGAAAGTACAGTAGCACTTCTCAGAGTATCACGCACCATAGTAGCCCTTTGGTATTCAGTAAGTTGAATTTCAGAATGCTACTTTGGAAATCTAAGCTCACTTGCTTTATTATAAGGTCATAATTTTAAAAGATAGGCCCAAACTTCCATGGAATAGAAGTTTTACACTTGCTGATATCTGCCTTTCTCTTAAAAGATCCACTTCACAGCTAGAGATGGGGTTCCATCTGTAGCTGGATCTGCTTCCTCTCTTTCAGCACTTTGGAGAGGAGATGTACCCTGCCAATCATTCCCTTTCACTGATGGTTCTTAAGCTATTCCTTGGGGAAAGATGTCAGTGGTTTATTCACTGCAGAATTGAAGATGTCAATCATTGATTCAGAGAGAATATGTTCCCTCTTATAAAGAGAGGCTTTCAATAAGCTAGCTAATATGATGGCCATGGCCTGGTAGAGTTACAATGGCCAATGCTGTGATTCTGTGACAAGAGCACTTCCTTTGAAGATGCATGGCCCTCCACACATGTTCCCAGGAGGGTTCTGTAAACAGTGGAAAGTTTTAGTTTTTCATCAGAAGAGCATGCAGCGAACACAGCAGGACTCCTCAGAATAAGGAAATGCTGCATAAGTCAGAAGTGGAATGAAACCTTGAGTCCCTGACCTTTCCCTTAGCAGTGCAAAGATGACAAAGGTTTTTATGTTAGTAATAAATCTCCAATTATAGGATAAAATCTAGAGGAACTAAGATTTGGCAATGTGCTTTTTATATCCTATACCAAAAGCAACTCTTATGAAAGAAAACTAAATGATAAATTGAAGTTCCATAGTAATAAGAAATACTATATGAAAAACACACTTAAAAAATAAAAAGTAAGCTACAGACCAGGAAAAACATTTGCATAACAAATATCTCATTAAAATAAGAGGTTTCAAAATATAAAAAGAGCTCTTGAAATCAAACAATAAGAAAACAACTCAATTTCAACTGGGTAGAATACTTCATCAAGGTAGATGCATGGGAAAGATACATATGGGCACATTTTTAACAACTTAAGTCATTGGAGGCTGTAAATAAAACATTGAGAGCCCACTGCACATCTGTGACAACAGTAAAGACTCAAACACAGACAACTTTGAATACAGGTGAGAATGTGAAATGGTGGGAACCCTCACTCACACCGAGTGGCAAAGCCAAAAGGAACAGCTGCTCTAGATGATAAATGGTCCATTTATTAGGATGCTGCAAGGCTGACTGTATGATCCAGCAGCTGTGATCCTAGTTATTTTCCAAACTAAATTGAAAACATATGACCATAGGAAAAAAATCTGTACAAAAATGTTTATATAAGCTTGCTTGACAATGGCCAGAATTAACAATTGAAAACAATCAATATATCTTTCAGTACAGGAAGGATATACAATATAGTATAGTATGGGTATACAATGAAATTTTACAGTGATAAGAAATGACCTATTATCCATAAACATGCATCTAGAAACTATAAATGCATGGTTATTATTGAAAACAACTAAACTGAAAATGATACCAGTGATACAATCCCAACTGAATGACTTTCCAGAACATGTGAAGAAAAATCTATAATTGTTGGTCCACAGGAGCACAGGAGACTCCTAGTGCAATGAAACTATTCCTTGTGGTATGTAGTACGTACCATTTTGCACTTAGCAAAATTCATAAGAATGGAACTAGCATAATAATAAACTAAAATGATGTCAATTGTGGTCTTTAGAGAATACTAATGTATCAATATCAATTCATCAATTATAATGTATGTACCAAACTCATGCAGAATGTTAACAGGGGACACAGGGGGCCTGGGAATTCAAGGATATGTGAAAATCTGCAATTTGCTGGATTTTTCCGTGAATCTAATACTGCCATAAAACATACAACATATTTAAACAAACATACTATCAGTTTCAATACCTAATATTAAGAAACCTAATATCACCACATCCAGTGTTTATGGGAATCCCTTAACCGTCAATACAGCTAAGGATTTTTGTCTGCAGTAAGAAAATTTAATGGTTCAGATATTTTCTGATAAAAACTTGTTATTTAGTCAAAGAGCAAATTTTGTTTCTGTTAATTTCATTTTTTTTCAAGAATCAAGATATCATTCTGTTTGCTGAAATGGGTACTTGTCAAATGTTTTTACTGACTGACTGCCAGATCCCAAGGCATGTATGTCACATGAACACTATTTTGCCTAAGGTACTTAAGCTACTAAACAAGCTGAGTACTCTCACTATGGAAGTGATGATTGATTGACACACAGAATATATAAGATGCTCAAAAAACCATAGCTTCTAATAAGGTCCTAATGAGCAAAGTTAAGAGAAAAAAAGTTAGTTGGCTTTCTATTGTTTTCAGTGTAACTTAGGCTTTCTAGGAGTTTTATCTGAGTTTGAAAAGTCAAAAATCAATTGCAATGTCTCCGGGATTTATCAATATCACATCAATAACCAAATATGACAAGTAGAACGATACAGCACATGAGAGGTATGCAGAAGAAGTTAATATCACTTTATGTCCACATTTCATTAATGAGAATTGTGTTCACATGGGCACATCTAAGCACAAATACATCTGGACAGTATGGAGATAAAGTGAATGACTATGTTGAGTACACATTTGTACTATATGTGTGTGTATCCCAAGTGCACATATTTTATTGACTACAGCAAATAGTGAGGATATAGCAATAGAAGAGATTAAAGTAATATGAATTAATTAACTAGAGTGGATATTTTCCATGACAACACAGCATTGTTGAAAAATCTGATTACCATAAATCTCTATAGCTAAGATGAATACACACACACACCCCAACATATGCACATATACTCATACATATATGCACAAGCATACACACAAATACACATATATTCACATACCCAGATATACATGCATATACATATATACACATACATAGATATACATGCATACATACATACACACACACACACACACACACACACACACACACACACTCATAGAAGCTTATTAGAGTAAAGTCACTAAAATAGACAGGTTTCCTTCTCAGTTTCACAGGGAGACATCATAGACTCTATTTTTTAAGTTTCATCATATTCTTCCCCTCTCCCAGGAGAGCTAATTTCTTACTGCACTCTTGAGTCATGACAGATAATTAGGAAATCTGGTCAGGCTTTTGTGGTACCATATTTCTGCAATTTTATATTGTTATAAAATAGCTTCAGGGGAGACACACATACAAAAAAATGTATAATAAGGGTGAGAGTTCGTTAGCCTAAAGTATAATTTTATTGTTTTCCATCTGTTGTAATTATGAAAATAAACTCTTTCGTACAAAGATCAGCAGGATAAGTCATCAGAAAGATGTTGTGTCTAGCAACATATCTTGTTACATGTTATAAATAAGAACATTTTATCTGTATGTCTTTCCTTTTTATTTCCCCTTAGGAGAAAAATCATTGCAATCTTCACATTTAAAAGAGTCACTCCCCACCCCCCCCCCCCAAACCAACATAGCTTCAGGGAACAGTATTTGTTTCAACCAAATTCTCCCTGCATATGTGATTCAGATTTGCATTTTCATGTATTTCCAAGGTGACTGAAAAGGCATGATTTTAAGAAAAGAACAATTTAAATATCATGGTTTTCAGATTGTATTTTGTGTCTATATAGTGAGTAAGGATAATGTGTGCACTTTATATTGAGAGTGTTATTGTGCCTGGTGAGCATCCTTCAGTTAAATCTTACAACAACAAACCAAGCCAGGAAAAGTAGGCTTTGTTTGTCCTTGTGCTTAGATACTCACAGTAAGTAAGGTGCTGAATACTTTCATTAAACTACATGTACTAATTATTTTAAAACTGTATGGTGATTTCATCACACTGAAGAAAAGACACATGTTGCATTACCTCAATTGCTATTATCTCCTGCTTGAAGATAAAGCCTAACTGGCATTGATGATGTAAGAACAATCAAAACTAATGTTTTTTCCTAAGCATTATATTTACATTTCCTTTAAAATAAATGTTTTTATTGACCCATATTGAATAATATTGGCACTTTATGTATTTTTTCATTAATAATACAAGAGGGGAAAATTAGAAAAAAAGCAGGATTTTAGCCTTTTGAAAGTATTATATAGACCATATGAAACAGCAAGTCCCTCAAACATAATTTTCAGAAAACTTCAATGTAGATTCTCCATCCTTTAAAAAAGACTAATTGATCCAACTTTCATGAGTTCCCTCTAGTTTGGTTTGGTCATCTCTGTATGTTTCCCCTTCATGATCCCGATGTACTTGCTCATAGAATCCCTCTTCTCTCTCTTTGTTTGGACTTCTGGAGCTCTGTCTAGTGATTGGCTGTGGATCTCTGCATCTGCTTCCATCAGTCATTGGAGAAAAGTTCTGTGATGACAGTTAGGGTATTTACCAGTCTAATCTCTGGGGAAAGCCAGTTCAGTTCAGGCACCCTCTCCATTATTGCTAGTAGCCCAGGCTTGGGGATTCCTGGCAACTTCCTTAGCACTGGGTTTCTCCCTATCCCCATGATCTCTCTCTCTATCATGGTATCTCTTTCATTGCATTCCCCTTCCCTCCCTGTTCCAGCTCAACCATCCCATTCCCTTATATTCTCATCCCCTATCCCCTACCCTTCATTGCCTACCCCTCATCCCCAGTTTACTGATGGAGATCTTATCTATTTCCCCTTCCCAGTATGGCCCATGAATCCCTCTTTGGGTCTTCTCTGTTAGTTAGCTTCTCTGGAGTTGTGAGTTGTTGCCTGGTTACTCTTTGCTTTATATCTAGTATCCACTTTTGAGTGGGTACATACCATGTTTGTCCTTCTGAGTCTGGGTTATCTCACTCAGGATAATATTTTCTAGTTCCATCCATTTACCTGTAAATTTCATGATGTCATTATTTTTCTCTGCTGAGTAGTACTCCATTGAGTATATGTGCCACACAATGGCTGTGGAATCTACATGGTACTGAACTAGGCCCTTTGCATGGTGACACAGTTTTGAAGCTTGATCTGCTTGGGAGGACCCCTGGTGGTAGAATCAGAATCCATCTCTGGTGCCTAAGCAGGCTTTGTGGAGCCCACTACCTATGGTGGAACACCTTGAGCAGCTGTGAGGCAGGGGGGAGGGCTTGGACTTGCCTCTACTGAATGTGCCTCCCCATGGGAGGCCTTGCCTTCTTGTGGGTGGGAGTGGGGGATGGGTTAGGATGGGGGAGCTGGGGGGTGGGAGGAGGGAAGAGGGGGATCTTTGGTGTGGAAAATGAATAAAAATTTTTCTCAATTGAAAAAAAAACTGGAAAAAAGAATCATAAATAGATGGTTCCTAGGAAATTTTTTCCAAGTCTCTTAACTATTGTAGCTCTCAGATATACTTGAGTATGTAGCTGATTGGTTTCCTGTGCCCTCCCAGCTTCTGCATCCTCACGTCCCACAGCCGCTCAGACCTAAATGAACACACAGAGGCTTATATTAGTTATTAACTGTATGGTCTATTGGCTCAGGCTTCCTGTTAGTTAGACCTTACATCTTAAATTAACCCATTTTTATAAATCTATACTTTGCCACACGGCTTGTGGCTTACTGGTATCTTTACATCTTGCTTCTCATGGTGGTGGCTGGCAGCGTCCTCACTCAGCCTCCTGTTCCCAGAATTCTCATCTCTGCTTGGCCCCCCTATACTTCCTGCCTGGCTACTGGCCAATCAGCATTTTATTTATTAACCAATCAGAGCAACACATTCACAGCATACAGAGTGATATCCTAAGGCAGTTAGGTCATCTCAGATATGATTGCTTAAGCAAGTGGCAATCATATTAGTATGTTCTAATTGGCTAGTGCTAGGCAAAGGCTGGTTAAGCCTACAGCTTTTCCATTTAGGGGCAGGCCTGGACAAGGGCCAAGCTTTGTCCTCATTTTGTTATTACCTTGAGCTGCTGACTGTGGGGCTGGCTCAGTGGCCTAGACTTGGTATGTCCTATTTCCCTTGTCCCTGCTGTGGGGCATTGAAGACTGTCCTTTGTTTGTGGCCTCCTCAGGAACTGCCTGCTCAGTTCCAAGAAGCAGGGATTGAGGCCTAGTTCTTAATTGAGTTATTACCACAGGCTGTCATGATATTTTCCTGGCCCTCTCAATTGGTATGCAAAATAGATTTTAAAAAAAACTAATTAAAAAAATCAGGCTGTTATTCATCTGTTAATTAGTTTATTGTGGTGAATGAGAAGGATCACTGAATACCTTCTAGAAGGTGCTTATGGATAGCTTTATGGTTTAGGAAGATTTTTTTTTTAAGCAATAAGAGAAGAAAGTGTGATAATGACAACAGAAAGCACTTAACTTCCTAGGTTGTGTTGTGGTTTGCAGTACTAAGGAGTCTGAAGAGTAGATGTATCATGGAGTTGTAAAATCTCAATGGTTTCATTTCTGAGAGATATTCACCTATGCTCATGTTTCTGTCCTTCAATTGTGGCTTATTCCAAGCATAGTGAGCTTTGTCTTCTTCTTACCATGCTCTGGTCTCCATTTCCAGGTATCCCAAACTCTTCTACATACTTCATGTCTTCTCACTCCTTTGTGTTCCTTTGATTTCAGAATGCAAATGTGTTCTTCTTTGGTTTGTTTGTTTGTTTTAAACAAATCTGATATTTTATCTTATTATATGACTACAGTATTAAACAGTGGAAAGGGGCATGGAAAAATAGAAAAAAAAAATTCCCATGCATCTATGTTCACAAATTTATAACTGCATGCAAGCAATTCAAGCACTCATCATCCTACAAACAGTATTCAAAGTATCACTTGGGAATGTATCATGAGCATTATTTCCATACTGAATTATTTGCTTATTACTAATCTAAGTTGACGTAGGTGTTGTTCTGAAAGTTTGGACTATGTGAATTCATGTTTGTAAGGTCTCATAGTACATAGTGCAGTCATCTTCAGATGTGGCCTTCTGCCTGGCAACAACCAACAGTCCCTGTAAATTACATGGAAATGGCATGTTTGTGAGCCACTCTGTTGGTCCTTCACATAAGAGCATCTCAGAAATGACCATAGCAGGTTTGATCTTTGCCTTCCTTCTGTAAGTGTGTAATCATGTTAGGTAACTATAAAGAGAAAGTATTTTCATATTTAAATTCACTTCCCCTCCCATAAGTGGAAAGGACATGGAGATTACTTTGCTTATCCATCTAGTCTCCAATTCAACGTCCATAATAACTCTCGGTCAGTATTATGATTTTAGTAGATGCCTAAAGTATCATTGCCCAAGACTATATAATAAATGGGGTTGTGCTTTAGATTTATTATGATAAAAGGCTTACTAGTTTTTCTTTTAAATAAATGAAAACATTTGAATAAACATACTTAAGAAATGTCATCCCAGCACTCATGTGGCAGAAATAGGGGAATCATGAATTCAAGACTAGCCTGGGATATTTCATGAATTCTAGGATAATCTGTGCTATGACATCAGAACCCACTCCTTGCCCCCTCCCAAATAGCTGAAATCAGAAAATAAAACAAACGAGTTATCTTGTGTCCTCACTTATTCTACAGCAACAGTTCTTTTCAGAGCTACCACATTTGGTTACATAATTTGTGAATGGCACCACTCTGTCTGTGCCTTTCATTTGAATTGCAGTGAAAATAGTTTCTCTGGGCGGATCCTGATCCCTCTGCTCAGGTAAAAAATAGAGGCTATGGTGAAAAGATTGTTAGATTTTAATTAATTTCTTTAAGAAAGTGAGTAAAATTGTTGAAATATTTCCATAATAATATTTATTTTAATGTAAATCTGGGATTGCCAAAAATATATTTCTTTATATAAGATTCTTAAGGCAGTGTAAGTCAATAAAGCTCACTACCATAAATATGGGTGTGACCTGACTTTGTGGTAAGTGCTGCAGGAATATAATTGTTGAACAAACTAATTTATTAGATTACTTGGGCATTTCATAAGAAACTACCCAAAATAATACTTTTCTTTGAGGTTATATTTTGTTTTCTTTTTAGATAGTATCAGAAATTTAGCCAGTGTAGATTGGCTAATGCTGCATTCTTGTGTGTGTCTATTTGCTTAATATAGTCCAAATATTCACACATGATAGACACTAACCAATGTTGGCATGAAAACATTTCCAGATATGTTTTTATGATATTGCAAAGTCATAATATGGTTATTATCTTCTATAACAATACATTTTCTCCTTAAGACATACCTCTTAGGAAGAAATGTTCAAGTTAACATTTTGCACTACGATTTATGTCAGTCTCCCTTGACTGAAAACATCTTTCTTGCTTATTTGGTCTTGGTCTATTTTCTGTTACTATAACAGACTGATGCAAAATTAGTAATTTCTAAGGAAAGCAAGTTTATTCAGGATGGGAAATTCAAGGACACCGTTGTGTTGTCTGGCGAGGAAGGGCTTTCTTGCTTTGTTGAAGTATCACAAGAACATGGAAGGAAGAGACAAAGAAGAATAAACTGATTTTACAACTCGCTTTGAGATCAACCTTACTTCTGTCATACTAACATGAATCCACTCAAGACAACTACAAAACCATGATTCAACGCCTCCCAGTAGATTCCACATCCCAACACTGCTACTTTGGCATCAAGCTTTTAACAGATGAGTTCTGGTGAACATATCAAACATAGAACTGATTTTAAACAATCTAGTCTTCAGAAATATGGCAATGTTAAAGGGGAAAACCCAAAGAAAGACTAAGGTAAAAAGTTTCTGATGGCAAAACAATGAAAGAAACATTGGTTCCCTACATTGAACTACATAGTGGTTTTCACATGAGGACTCAAATCAACACGAAAAGAAAATTCTTTTTGTGGATGTTTGTATAGATAGGTACATTTCTTTTCTGTGTTTCTAGCTGCTGGTTTTACATCAAAGAAAAATGTAAGAGATGATTTATTTTGGCTTACAATTAAAATCCTAGGTCAATGAGAACTACCAACTTGAGCTCTCATTGTAGACACAGGGTAGGATGACACCAGCTTCCTAGCGAATGTTCTAATGATTTTGAGCAATCACTGAGCAAGAGTTCACAGCTAATATAAGCTGACACATTTACAGGATAACCATAACAAAATTTAGTTCCTAAATTAGGATGTTATTAGTCTGTATTACAACACCATAGCCATAAGCACATCAGTAAATCTTTTGGCTTTTGTTTATGACAGGGTATCATGTAACTCATGCTGGTCTAAACTCTCTATGTCGCAGATAATGACCTTGAACTCCTGATCCTCTTGTCTCCACTCCCCTACTTTGAGATCTGGGATTGCAGGTGTGTAGTACCATATCAAACTATCACAAGTATAATCTTAATTAATTTAGTATTAACTGTGACCTAGGTTTTGGGGTAGTTGGTTTACTTTTGTTAATGTTAATTTTTTACTTTAGCTATTTTTATGTTTTAATTTTTTTATTTTTGCTGTGTACGTTCTATGCAAAGTCAGAGCACTTTGCTCTGGTGATTTGTGGGATTAAAGTTAGTTCATCTCTGAGAAGTGATTTCCAGTCCTGAATGGGAACATTCAGACAGTGGTTCTCAGCATTTTAGAAAGTTTCCTGTTATTAGGTAATAAAGTGACTCAGCTGTGGCTAACTTTTGTAATAGGTGAACTAGGTAAAAATTGCCTAGCCTCAGGAAGGCTTGAAGCTATTCCTATATTTTTGAGGGAAGATGCAGCCTTCCTTATACAAAATCACCATTCACCCAGGTACCTAACCTCAACGAGATGCCTTCAGCTTTGACAATTCTGTCTCTATCTTACACACTCAGCAGCCATTCCTACCAGTTCTTCCTCAGAAATGTCATCCTAGTCACTAGAGATCCAATCCATCATTCTGTCTCATTAAATTAGAACTTACTAATCACTGTTCAGCAAAACAGGTTGAAGTGTAAATAACCAGCATTCAGACTTACACCCCTGCGTCTTTTGATTGACATGTTATAATTGCACATACATATGGGATACAATAAGATTGTTTCCTGTATACATTATGAAACAATCAGACTGCATGTTTGAAAATCCAAGGGCTAGCTTTGCAACAGTGGATCCTCAAGTACTGGGAACAAAGCAAGTAGCAGTAACTGAGGCTGTTTGTTTTGTTTTGTTTTTTTGGTGCAGGGCTTTGTTTTGTTTGTTTTATGCCTTGTGTAGAGGGATCAGGGCTTTTATGTGCATATACATAATTAATATGTACATATGTAATACATATGTAATTTCATACAGGAAAGTTGAAAATGAAAGTTAGCCATTATACTAGCTTACTGCACCATGGCCCTCAGCAGACAGATGTGTATGTGTGTGTGTGTGTGTGTGTGTGTGTGTGTGTGTGTGTGTGTGTGTGTGACTGTGTGTGTGATTACTATTTTTTATTTTAAAATGATTTTTAATTTAAATATTGCTGTGGATATCACTCTGTATCAATAAAGCACTGATTGGCCGGTAGCCAGACAGGAAGTATAGGCGGGACTAACAGAGAAGGGAGGAGAGGGAACAGGAAGGTGAAAGGAGAGAGACTGCCTGGAGCCGCGGCCAGAACAAGGAAGATGTAAAGTACCGGTAAGCCACGAGCCACGTGGCAAAGTAGAGATTAATAGAAATGGGCTAAATATAAGAGTAAGAGCTAGACAATGATAGGCCTGAGCTAATGGCCAAGCAGTTTAAATAATGTAAGCGTCTGTGTGTTTATTTTGTAAGTGGTTTCTGGGACTGGTGGGACTTGGGAGCTGGCGGGACTTGGGAGCTCGAGAGAAATTTTCCAGCAACAAAATATATTTTGATCATTCTAAGTCTATAAGTCATTATAAAATACCAGAAAAATAGAATGGAGGCACAGGATTCTTCTCTGATGTCACCATCTC
Source organism: Peromyscus melanophrys (assembly GCA_902168415.1). Classification (NCBI taxonomy): domain Eukaryota; kingdom Metazoa; phylum Chordata; class Mammalia; order Rodentia; family Cricetidae; genus Peromyscus; species Peromyscus melanophrys. The sequence goes on from CABHPR010125225.1 coordinate 51,026, forward strand.
CAGTAATTAATAACAGGAAAAAATAATCATCTTGTTAAATTTTTTTCCATGAATAAGTGGGCATGTCCCCACTTAGGTCTTCTCTCCAGCTATATTTTGTTTCGCCTACTAATGGTGTGTTTTATAAACATGAGGGGAAGTGAAAGCCTTAGAAGTGATATCCCATATACATCTAAGTCACAATGTTGGCTCCCATGAGTCACAAATACAACTGTAGGCAGATGTATGTGCAGCTACTTCATGAATTCTAAACTGTACCATTACCTGGGAAGGGCACAGGAAGAAAGTGATCTGAGTAACATATAATATCTTGTTTGAATCAGGCAAATTTAATCTTCAAAAGTCTTGGGAAGACCAAGACACATTTTAGATAAGAACACCTCAGAGGAGACACAGCATATTTCGAAAAATCTCACATAATCAACTCATAAAACATGGTCTGTGTTATATCTGCTTGTTTCTGTAATTGCCCTATTCCATTCTTTACACCCTTGTTCTTTTGTAGTTTATTGTATACCTACACACATACACACACATTGTAGATTTATATATACTACCTATCTCCACATATACATATATAATTTATAGTATAGAAAACAAGTAAAAGTATATCATAATATAGATGCAGACATTTGTTGACATAGGTCTGAAAATCATGGTCTTTGTTTTACTTATTTAAAAGCCATGCTCAGCCATTTTTATGAGCAAGAAAATAATAGCAATAGTTCAGTGCCTTTAAAGAGGTTGGCACTGATTTTCTAATCATTTGGCATCCATGTGGAGTGTAAGAAACACACAGAAGTAATAAATAAAGTTGGAATATAGGATTTTCAGCTTTATGAGACTGTTCTCATAATTAAGGAGATACACATTTTAACACTTTCCTTTTTGAGTTGACAGAAAAGATTCCAGAAAATGAAGCTATGCATTACATAATGATCAAAGAATGCCTATGCACAATTATTTTAATAATGAATGGCTTAAAGAATTGTATAATAATTACATAGGATTTCAAAAATTAAATACACAAAATAGCCTGGTTTCTGTCTTTCATATTTATTAAGAAATGTGTTTCATTAAGTTTCCTTAAGAATATTTTATTTTATTTTTTAATTATTTATTTTATTTTATATACATTGGTATTTTTTCTGCTTGTATGTCTGTGTGGGGGAGTTGGATCCCCTGGAACTGGAATTACAGACATTTTTAAGCTGCCATGTGGGTGATGGGAATTGAACCTGGGTCCTCTGGAAGAACAACAAATGCTCTTAACCACTGAGCAATCTCTCCAGCCCCCTGAATATCTTTATTTTCATTCCCCAAAATTAAATCCCATGACAGAAACTTGATGAAATTAATGCCGTAATGGTTAAACATCAATTTGACTGAATATAGGATCATCTAGGAGACATTTCACAAGGTGTGGCTATGAATGGCCTTTCCAGAGAGACTGAATTGAAGAGGAAACACCCACCCTGAATTTAAATGGTAGTATTCTGTGGCCTGGACCTGGGTGTGAATAAAAAGAAGATGGCAATGAATACCAGCAATCACTGTTCTCTGTTTCCTGACTGTGGGTCTGCTGCCACACATTTTATTATTGCCTTTCCATGGTTTTCACATTCAAAATTATATTTTTATGTCTTAAGTTTTTAACACTCATCTTCCTGATAAATATTGTCTTTTCTATATTTTCACTTTACCAGAATCTTTGATTCTTATTTCAACATGCATCAACTTCTGGGAGACTAAAAGAAAATGAACACGAGAGCTTTCAGAATTCAAATAACACAACTTGAAGAAAGAGTTTGTGGGCAATCTCACATTCTGCAATCTCAATTCATTCTTTCCTGTTCTTTGAAAGCAATTATTTCAAAATGGAAATTCTTAAAGCACAACTTTCACTCTTCTTACTGTACTTCCCCCATTTTTAACTACTTTCCATTATTCAGGTATCCCTTGAGTATGAAATACAAAGCAATGCTAGTAGGAAAAACAAATATTATTCTGAAAACTTAATTGACCACTACATTTTACAAATATTCCCTACATTTTCTTCTGTGAGATAAATTTATGTTATGTTCTTACATGACTGCCTTTATCCTAAAGTTATGTAATTTATGAAAACACAGATTGATTTCCAACAGATAGAATGCTAGTTTATCCACTCAATAATTATTTCCAATGCAATAGGCAATCATAACTGAAGTGCAATCCCACCTACAAGTGACTAGAATTGTCTACACTAGAGCATATCACATTCTTTCTATCTATATTTCATGCACATAATTTATACTGCTTAACCGCATGCAATAGTTTTAATTGTCATCTTGACACAATCTTGGGAAGAGGTTCTCAAGAAGGGATTGTCTTGATCAGGTTGACCTGTGAGCATGTCTGTGTCATTGTCTTGATTCTCAGTAACAGATGTGGGAAGACCCAATCTAAAAGTCAGAGACCCCATTCCTTGGGTTTGTTTCCTGAATTGTATAAGAATAGAGAATGAGAACTGAGGAGTAGGCATAACCACATTTATTTTCTCTCCATTCTTGTGTATAAATGTGACCAACTGCTTCAAGTTCTTGCCTTGACTTCACCATAATGATGGACTGTAACCTTAATGATGGACTGCAACCTAGAACTGTGAAATAAAGTAAATTCTTCTTCCCTACATTGTATTTTGCCAGGGTATTTTATTATAACAATGAAAAGTGTCACGCTAAAGTATACTACAGTGTGTATTTGCTGATACCTTAGTTATTTTATAAATATATGTACATGAAATATGATGAATATGTACAATTTCTAGTCTTTTAGAAATATCCCTTGGGCGCTGGAGAGGTGGCTGAGAGGTTAGGAGCACTGACTGCTTTTACAGAGGACCCTAGTTCAATCAATTCCCAGCACCCCCATGGCAGCTGTTGGAAGGCTTTGCTGGTCAGAGGTTGTAGTCTATCATGGCTTGGCAGTTTTCTCCAAAGGTAGGCAGCATGAGGACTTTCCCCTA
>CABHPR010125226.1:1821-16206 GCA_902168415.1 Peromyscus melanophrys
AGAGAGAGAGAGAGAGAGAGAGAGAGAGAGAGAGAGAGAGAGAGAGAGAGAACCAACCATTTGTGAAAAGTATGCAATGTGTCTTCCAGAAAGGAAAAAAAAAATCTCTTAAAATGGCTTTTTAGAACTAATGATTCCAGCAAATATTCCTTGAATGAAATGCACCAGGCAACAGTAGAAGGCTTTGCCTGTCTAGCCTCTTGGCCCACCTATTCTGGGCACTATTATGACCCCAGCTTTGTAAACACAGAAGGAAACAAACTCTAGAGAGCATGAGTTTTTCTCAAGCTCACTCTAAGAAGGAAGACTTGAACTCTGTTTGAGGACCACGGACAATCCAGCCCACCTTGCTAGCATCTAGCCACCTTCTCTTGAGTGAGAACACACTTGTTTTTACCTGGGTTCCTCCAGATCAGACACCTGACAGCCTCTCCAAGAGCTCTACTCAAGAGCAAATGTGTTCACACACACAGCTCCCTCTAAATGAGCACACCCTCTCAGCCTAGGCACACAAAGCTTGGCCCTCAGGATTTCTGTCTCTTTGTCTCAGAACTAGAAAACCGAAAACCAAATTTATAGCTCACCCACCATTATAGATCTATACAGCGAATGAAAGACAAACATATACATGCTTAGGAAGTGTGAGGTGAGGGGCATCTATTTGTATCAACTCAATTCACACTATTTCCAATCTTCGAAGACAGGTACTAACATCAGGGGCACAGACTGACTAAATGATTTGATCAAGATCATGAGTTAGAGGGCTGGAGCTCAGTCGGTGCAGTGCTTCTCTGGTATGCCAGAAGCCCTGGGTTTGAGCCCTAGCTCTGCAGAAACTGGGCCTGGAATCCCATCACTCAAGAGACAAAGGCAGGAAGATCAGAACACAAGCCCAGGATACACAAAGCCCTGTCTAAAATAATAATAATTATAATCACAGCTAGGAGGAGGCAGAGGTGGAATTCCAGCTCAGCCCAGCTGTGCTCTTTACCTCTCTACAATGACATATTCCCTTGCTACAGACTAACCCAAGTTTTATTCCCTTCTATACTTTTCTTTTACCTAACAGTACATGACCACCAAATAGTCTCCAATGGTTGTGTCTCTGCCTTGTGTCGGCCAGCCCCCAGGGACTCTGTCTGACTGGTTTTAACCCACAGAAGAACAGTGTGATGATGCTGGAGAAGCAGCCCAGGCCTTTGGAGGTCTTGCGGCTTCTGCCTTCACTGTCAATGAGCCCTAAGATCGCCACATAAGGGAGCTGCTCTAGCCTGCTGCAGGAGCAGAGGCTCAGTTTGCTAGCAACATGACTGAGGTCAGTTTGGATGCTCCCACCCCACTGATGCTCCACTTGAATGAGCAGAGGAGCCAATTCATGTAAAACCAGGGAGATAGCCACTCTGTCACCTGACAGATACACTGGCAAGAATAAATGATTTTTCTGATACACAAGGAGGTTTGGGCTAGTGTGTTATTTAACAATGGGTACCAAATATCTAGTCAGACCTGCTTAATTCTTTGTCACTTTACACCACAGGGATTCTTGTAGCCTCTGCAAGCCCTTCAATCAGCACCCTGGAAGTCATACAAACACTAATTAGTAAGTCCTGAGGAGTAGACTCACTACATATCTGCGGACCCAGTCCATCCTCAGAGCCACCCTCCCCGCTTCTCAGTCACCTCCCAGATGAGTCTTAGCACCCATCTCTACAGTCTTCTCAGAGGCTGGTTTACAGAATGCAGGCCGAGATTGACTTCCAGGGTCTCTTCGGCCACACTAATTCACAGAGCAAGAAGCTCTGCTAATGCAGAGGCACACCACTCTAAAACACTTCATCTCTGCTTAGGAAAACTTGGGAAACAGAGAGAAGATGGGAAGGTGTGGCCCAGTAACTATGAGAATGGGCCAGGGCTGCCTGTATATGCCTGGAAGACAGAACCCACACCAGAGAAGAGGGAGCACAGGGATGGTACCAACACACACTTGTACACGTCCACATATCCCCTCCCAAACCTGCCCCTGAGATGGTGCTGAGCAGTGAGAGCCCAGTCACTATCTACCCAGCAATGAAACCTCACTCAAAGGAGAAACACAGCAGAAAAGTGTTGTAGAATATTATTGTAAGGTGTGTTACTTTTGTTTATGCTGCATTTGTTTAATTCTGTGAAGCTGTGTTACTGTGCCTGTCTAAAACACCTGATGGTCTAATAAACAGCTGAACGGCCAATAGTGAGGCAGGAGAGAGAAATAGGCGGGGCTGGCATGCTGAGAAGGTAAATAGAAGAACAACTCTGGGAGGATTAAAAAAGAGAGCAGCCAGAGGAGGAGGACTTCAGGGGTCAGCCTCCCAGCTCCACAGCAAGCCACAGAGAAAGAGTAAGACTTACAAAAATAAGAGAACGGGAAAAGCCCAGAGGCAAAAGGTAGATGGGATAATTTAAGTTAAGGTAAGCTGGCAAGAAACTAAGGCAAGCTAAGGCCAGGCAGTCATAAGTAAGAATAAGCCTCCCTGTGATTTACTTGGGAACTGGGTGGCGTGCCCCCCAAAAGGAGTAAAATACCAAAAACAACAGAAAAGCGTCTCGTGCTAGGAATGTACAAAGTCCTGGCCTTGCCATCAGAAGACACAAGTGTGTCTTTCCCCAGTCACATGTAGTAGAGAAGAGAGTGGGACCAGAGAACAGCAGTGAGCCAAGCTGGAGACAAAGCTGGAAAGGCCAGGATGAACCAGATGAACATAAACCCGTCTGCGGGCCCAGGGCCCAGGTCCTTATGTGTCAGCCAAGATGGGATCAGAATAGAGGACATCTCTGTCTGGCTCAGGTCTCTGTGGCTCTTGATTACCCATGGTAATTAGGAGCAGAGGAGAGCGTGGATAACATAAAATCTCAGCTAATCCCCAATGTTCAGTGGAGCCCAGGGTTTATCCTCTCTTCCAGGACTCTTCTCCTTCTTCGTCTTTTCTTTATTTTCATATATTTTTAAAAGCAAAAATGGCCAACCAACATTACAGGATTTGGGTTGGTCTTCCTTTCAGGTTATTTGACTTCCAGAGAAGGAAGATGTGAGAGAAGGGACAGAGGGAGAAGCTGAGGCTCCTGGGTAACCAACATCTAAGCACCTTTGAAAGCCAAGTCATCAGTGACCAATGGGCTGACTTTACCATGAGCTTTGTGGTGAGAGAAAAAAGGGATTTCATGGTGGGGAGAGCAGATGGAGAGGAGGCAGAGGGGATTGTCAAAGAAGGACTGTATCACTCAAGGTTACACACATACACACAAACACACACACACACACACACACACACACACACGATGAGAGGGAGATTTTAAGCACTAGGCTCATGAATTAGGGGGAGGGCAAATCTAAAATACATATGTATGCAAGCCAGTCAGGTAGAAATGCAGGCCAGCAAGATGAGGCAGTCTTAAGTCCCAGATCAATAGGTCACAAAAGCAGGGTTTCCACGAGACAGTCTCCAGGCAAAATTCTTCTGGCCCTCATTATGTAGAATAATCTGCTCTAACCAAAAAAGCAACTGTGGATGTTCATGTCAAGATAGCTAAATAGTGTTCGGCCAATCGACGGGGTCAGGTTGCCCAGCCAAACGGAAGTAGCGAAGGGAGCATCATCAGGACTTCAGGAAAGATGTCTTAGGTATAGAAGAACTGAGGAGTTGTGAGCCAGGTGTGGTGGCACACATCTGTAATCCCACCACAGGGCAGCTATGGAGAGAGCCGGGGAGCTAAGACAGAAAGATGGAGTTTGAAGCTAGGCGAGGCTACATAATGAGATCCTATCTCAATCAAAATCTGTAGGCTGGAAGGGTGCCCCAGCCAAGGATGCGGTCTCTCCAGATAAAGAGCGTGGTTCTCTAAAGGAGCCACTTTGACCATCCTGACAGAATCGCTCCTGTCCCTTGCACTAGGCAATGAAAGGCAGCAGGATGCTAGCAAGGCCTGGGACAGTGTCCTTGAGAGGAGGACCCCATGCAAGATTCTGGGAGACAAAAAAAATTCTAGGACTCAGGGGGAGGTTACAAAGAAGTGCTGGGGATTTAGGTGAGCCCAGGCTATAAAATGGTTATATATATGTACCTTAGTCTGATACCACATTAGGCCCTGAAAAGGCCAGGAAAATTCGGAGAATTATGTGATCAGTCAGGAAGAACTAACCATGATGTGTCAGCCTATCCTCATTCAAGGTCTTTCTCTGTCGCTGAAGCTATCTCTGAGGGCTCTTCCCTGGAGGGAGGCTGAGGCACAGCACTGCTCCTACTGAGTTTCTGTGCCCCTTACCCTTTGTACTCTGACCCCACCAACTGTAAGTGCTAAAGGAGTCAGGACTCCATCATATCTTTCCTGCCCACCACTTCACCACCCCATCTCTGGTTTGCTCCTCACTCAGGGAACCATGGACTCTCACAGAGGAAGACTCCATGAAGGATATTCGGTCTGAAGATTTCGTTCCAGCTAATGCTCTAGAGATGGGGCCCACCCACAGCAGTACAAATGCCAGCCCCGTTGGTTATGAGGACTGTGAGGGCTGGAACTAGAATCTCTGACCTCAACTCATCCTGGGAAATGTTACACTCAACCCTCAGACCCTCGAGACTGCATTTCTTACGGGGATAACATCAATAACGGGCAATTCAGCCTGAGAAAATGAGAGGCGATTGCTTATATTTCATTGCAAAAGGAATCATTTTGCTGGGCCAAGAATATTAAGGAAAACATTGGCCTTGTGTCGGCAACAATGACCCTGAAACCTCTTCAAATACCTCCCGCCCATCTTGCCTTTTATCAAAAATGAATAAAATGCTGAACGATAACCCACAATAACAAAGCGTACATTTAAAACAATCTTTCTAAGTAATGACGTGAAATTCCAGGGGCGTAAGGAATGGTGTGGCTCCCACCGCAGGTTTCTCCGGATCTGAGAAATATAGTGGTATTCTATTTGTACTGAAATGTGATTTTATTTGTATGTTAATAAATAAAGTTGCCTAGGGGTCAGAGCTATCAGCAAGCCATAGCGAAAACCAGGGCGGTGGTGGTGCACGCCTTTAATCCTAGCATTCCAGAGGCAGAAATTCATGTGTTCAAGGATACACCCAAGCATGGTGACCCACGCCTTTAATCCCAGAAAGCACGCCTTTAATCCCAGGGAGTGGTGGTAGAAAGCAGAAAGGTATATAAGGCGTGAGGACCGGAAACTAGAGGCCTTTGGCCTGGAGAAGCCTTTAGCCTGGAGAAGCATGTGGCTAGTTAAGCATTCAGGCTTCTAGCAGCAGTTCAGCTGAGAGTCATTTGGATATGAGGACATAGAGAGGCTTCCAGTCTGAGGAAACAAGACCAGCCGAGAAGTTGGCCAGATTCATGCTACACGTGGGTGTCTTGGTACTGGGATCGCCAGAGGACTGCCCAGTGGCTGAGGATTTGGTGGAGGAGGATAGAAAGGTAAGCCTGGGTTTTAAGGAGCCAACTTTACTGTTGAAAGGGCTGGTGCAGGGACTGGAGGTGTGGTGCTGAGGGGAGGGCCCTGCTGGAGTCATAATCTTTAGGAATGATTTATGGGACATCACTGAGCCACTCTTTCTGTTTATTCAGCCACGTGGGGTCTCGGCACCTATGGTTTCAAGCCAATTATGTGAATAGGTTATTTTCTTACTGTGGACTTTGCAATTTTTTTTGCAGGAGGGGCTAAGTGCCTCTCAGAGGATCATTTTTCCAAGCACCATTTGCTGAGCTGGCCCTACCCTCTCACCATGGGTTTTCCATCACCTCTGTCAGTGAGGGCCACTTGGTCACAGCCAGTTCTCAACTCAATATATTCCTGTGTCTTGGAGCCATCTGGGTGGTTTTGAGAATCCCACAGAGAGGGAGATTCCACAGAGTCACTGCTCCCGGGACTGACCATCGGCTAAGAAATAGAAAGTCCCAGAGGAGAGGTCCTGCTGGGCAAGAGAAAAGCAAAACATCACCTACTAACAGAGTAAAATCATCCTCTGGTGTTCAATTCAGTATGGATAGAGGTGGGGAATCAGAAACAGAATTCGCACAAACTTAATAAAGTCATCTCTTCTGTTGCAGTAGATTTCCTCATCCCTATCTTTAAAAAAAACCTCTTTTCTGCATAATCTGCCACAAGAGGAAGTGAAAAAAACAACATCATCCCTCATTCATACTTGGGAGGGACTTTGGAGAAGGCTCTGGTGGAGGAGCCCGGATAGGCCAACTAGTTAAGAAAAGGACCCCTTCAGCTCTACCCTAGAGGGAGAAGTTGGGATGTTGTATGATCTCAACTGGGTGGCTGTTTCCCAAAGCCAGAAGGAACTTAGGGCACTCAGATGGAATGCTCCAGGAGCTGAAGACAGGGTTAAGGAGACCCAGGCTTCCACGGTCCTGTGGCTGAAGCAACAGTATGTGTCCATCGCTCCAACTCCTATGCACTTCCCCCAAGGGACTGGCACAATGGAGGATTTCATAGACGTCAGCAGCGGGCAGAATAGAGGCAGTATGGCATGGCAGTCAAGAACATAGGCTTTTGGGTTCTCCCATGTAGCTCTTAACCTTGGGTGGTCTCAAAGTCCCAGGTTCCTTACCTGTAAAAGGAGAGTAGCCCCTACACGTGCCCCACAAGGTGTTTATGAAGATAAGATACAGTAGTATATGGGACCTAAGTTGCAGCCCAGTGGTAGGGTGCTCATGTAGCATGTTTAAGGCCTTGATTTGGATATCTAAAACCACAGATTAAATGTACCACATTTAACCTGGTACTACAGGAAGGTGAAAGTGGTGGCCGCTGTTATAATTAACTGCTCTAAGGTGGCAGGCAGTATCTTCAGTTACATGTGGAGTATACCTAATCTTCTTATGCCTGTGTTCAACTCGGCTCCTCAATTGGCCTATAATGGCTGACCAAGGACCAGGTTATGGGAGCAGTCTGCCCTGGTCCATACAGTGAAGGAGTACGCAACCTACAGAGGAAACCTGTATGTCTCTATTTATCTCTATTTAGAGATCTCCACGAGTCTGTCTGCTTTTTATCACAACAACATCACTGGCAAAACATGCATCTGTGCTATCGTGGAGGGCATCACTGCCCCTGCCGTGGGTACACTATACCCCAATGACCAGGCCTTTGCTTAAATGCTCACTGTGCGGTTCTCCCCCGTCTCAAGCCTTAGTGCATCACAACTGCCGATGGGTCTAGAGCCCTGACAAGCCCTTGGCTAGCTGGACTCTTGTTTTGTCATTGCAAAGTCGGGGGTGGTCCTGGAGGCTTCCCAGGTGCTTCTCCCTCTAATAGCCCACACATTTACGGTCAGACAGGAGCAGGCACACCTTCCTATGGCTTGGGGGCTAATCCAGATTTAGCTGCCCAAGTCACTGGAAGCTAAACACACAGAAGGGCTGAGTCAAGGGCAAGCCTGCTTAGAGCCTTCAGCCTTTCTCTTGTGCCTCATACTTCCTGAGATACTGTTATGTGGCCCATAAGCCACCACTAGCTTTCTGTGCTTCAGGCAGAACTCACATCCCACATCTCCAGTGCTGGCAGGGAACAGCACTCTCCCAGGAGTAAACATGCTCTTAGGATGAATCGTCATGGGTGAGGGGAAATAAGGAAACAGTACAACCAGCCTGTGTAAATAGATTCTCTGGAAAACCTAAAATGGCCATGCATGGCTCGCCATGGTCTGAAGTGGTAAACACCCACTTCCCACACAGACAGATACTGAGCTCCTGGGGAGGTAGGGATAGAAATTCCACAGAGTATATTTCTTCTGGGATGGATTGCCCCGATTTAGCATATGACCATCTCTCTTCTCAACTTCCCCCCAAAGCACCACTGACTCACACCACCCATCTCTATTGACTCATGCCACAAAACCAAGAGAGATACCTTTTCCTCTGAAAGGACTAAGAAAGACTTTACAGTTGTTCTTCAGTGACAAGGACCAAGAAATAGTAGCCCGTCCCTTCCCTTTTTTCTTGGTAATTTCACTGACCCTGACCTGCAGGCTCTGTACTAGAAGGACCAAATTATAGAAAATTCAAGTTCAAGCAAGAGAGGAAGAAAGGGTTACAGATAAAGGGGGATGAAAGAGAGGGGTTTTTATTTGTAAAAATTAAGTATTCCTTATTCCTTCCTCCTCCCAAAATACTAACATTGTATATGTGTGCTGATAAACTTCACAGCCTGATTACTTGCAATGTCATTTACAAACACATAATAAAGGCTCCCAGACTAAAGTTAAAGTCATCACTGACTTTCAGAAACTTGGAATGAACCAATTACACTACCTAGGCAGGCTCTTTGATTACAGCTTACTAACAACTGAGGACAAAGGAAAATACTGGGACATGGTTTTGCTATGGAACATCAAAGTGCCTATGAATTCACTTCTAGAAACAAAACTTTCACTGGTAGAGGGAGTCCCAGAGACTGAATCCTGTGGCTAGACACCTCCCACGCCAACATTACGAGAAGCAGCCAATGGGATAATGGGGTAACAGAGTTATGTGACCAAGAAAGTCAATGTTAAAGCAAGGTCAAACTGGACTGTAGACCTGGCTCTCAGGCCTCTGATGATAATCATCTTTCCTCTCAACATAGAAAGGGCAAAGCCTTCGCTGCCAGGGTAAGCCCTGGGAAAGGCCATCTGGCCCCATCCTCATCTCAATTCTATTGGCCACGCTTGACCAAAGTATCTTCATGATCCCAAAGGGCAGACAGCCTAGAAGGCCAGTAACAGGATGTGTTTTCATATAGATATTTTAAATGCACACAAGCCCAGGCCCGTCCCAGTTGCTAACGCTGGTAGATTACTCATTCTTCCTCCCAATCACGTCATGTGTGAGATTCCAGGTGGCTGTGGGATATTTGCTTACAACGGCTACCACTGGTTTCCTTGCAAGCTGTTTATTTTTCCAGCCTCAGGTCATTACATCAGCCCACGGTTTCCAGTTGGGCAAAGAGTATAGACTTGTGGGGGTGGGGATCCAGCCAGGAGGTGCCATTGCCTCTGCGACCCCAAACCCCACTCACAGAAGCTCTCGCAGCAGAAACTTCCTGGGTGGAAAAGCAATCTCAACTGTAGCCAGTGGCCCAGAAGCTGGCCTACAAGAAAAACATGCCCGAACGAGTAAGGGCAAGAATACTGTCAACCGGCCTACCTGTGACATGTGTACAAGCACAGATGTTCTCATGCAAGAAGAAATGGGAATCTTGTTTCACTACAAAATGTTGAAAAGATGTATTTCCACTTGGGGTTCCTAATGGTAGCTCTGTCTCCAGGGAACAGAGTGACCATAAGATGCTTCATCCACAGATACACACATGCTGGTCATGGAGGCAAGGGAGGAAAGGCTTTAGGATTTAACTCATGGGGCCAGGTTCTGGGTCCTTCTTGCAGCCCCTGATCACATCATGAAAGAGTTTTGTAGGAGAGACAAGAAGAAAGGAATTGAAAAGACACTAGCCTCGGCTTCCAGGGCAAAAGGAAACATGCCGCGGCCCTGGAGCATTGCCATGGCACACAAAGAGCATGGTGGCCACATCCATGACCCCAGTTCCTGAGAGACAGCACTTTCTCAGAAGAGGAAGCACAGTATTTTGCCATAAAGAAACAAAAAGACAGAAATCATAAAAAGACAAAAAAGATTTAGAAAGTGTCTTCATACAGTCAGCTTAGAAGCAGGGAGAGAAAATGGTCAAAGGCTAATTCTTGTCATTTACCTTATCTCTTTACCTTCTTCTATAAAGAGATGGCTTGAACATATTTTAAATGCCAAGTATTTTAAGGAGTGTCATGATTCCTAACTCTGGATTTAAAAAAAAAAAACAAACCCTCAGCAAGAGTTCACATTTCCTTGAAAAGGCAGCAGAGGCTCTGGCCAGCACTCATCTCGGACACGCTGCTCCCAAAGTCTGGGGTGTGAGCTGGCTAGAAGCATCATCTTCCCAGATACAGAAAGAATTTCTGGACCCACGGATGCTTGTGAAGTGAGGTATGAGGGAGGTAGTCATGGAAGAGAGAACCAGAAAGGCAAATCTAGATATGCCAAACTTGCCAAGGACTCAAAAGGCCACAGCAGCCATATGAGCACATGGCAAAGCTTTCCAGAAAGAGCCAGACCCTCCAGGAGGGGAGAAGGCTGGATCCATCTGCAGGCGTGTGTGTCATGCTATTGCACAACTTGAGGCACCCAGTGGAACCTTTCCAACGTCAACAGTCCCCAAGCCAGAAAACAAACCTGGCGTCACAGGGTCTGAGTGTGAAAAAAGGATGTTTGGGGTGTAAAAGAAACTGCAATTGCCTTTTTCCCCCCTCTGGGAGAAGGCTGAGAAGATGAGCTCTCACCCAGGCATACTTCATGGAGTCTGACTCCAACCTCCCCATGCCTGTGGCTGAAGTTCATCTGAACCCAGAATCTTCCATCAAAACTCTAGTAAAAAATGATCTCAGGTGCTTAACTCTGAGGTTCCAGTCCTCACTAAGAGCAAATGGACCAGATACAAGTTCTCATCTAAGGATGTCTGATTGGTCATTAACTGGATGTGCCAACATGTGAGGATGGGTAGCATAGTGCAAAAAGGCACTCCACCAAAGCAGCTTTGCTTTATTTTGTTTTTAAGTTATTTACGGTAAACCTACGTGCCCAGAATTACAAATCTAAAATCGAAGCCTCACAAAATCCTAAAGGGCAATAACTTCTTTTACATGTAAGGAAAGCAAGACTCGGCGAAGTTGATTGACTTTCCAAGGCAAGAAAAGGCAGCCTGGGAAACCAGGTCTACATGTCCATCTGATTCCAAAGCCCATGCTTCGACCAGTATGTGGCTTGTGTATAAAAGATTCTCTACCCCACTGCCTGAAAATCCAGACGTCCTGAAGCTTCCTTGGCAACTGGTTGTAATAGCACGCACCGGAACCGAATGGTAAAGCTTGAGAATGGTCCGTGTGAGATGATGAGTCTTGTGAGGGGCCCCAGGAGTTCCTGTGACAGTACAGGCTGACCTGGAACATCATGAAACTTCTCAGGAGCCACAGCTCCTGCTTCTGCTTGCTCTAGGTAGGGGCCAAAGAATTTGAGTGAGACAACCCCGTGCACAAACCTCCCACTCAAATGCCATATTCAACTGTGTATACCGGGGCTAGAAAAATTTCTCTGTGGAAGATCATAAAGTAAGTATCTTAAGCTTTACAGGCCATACAGACTCTGGGATAGCTATTTGGGCCTATTCTCATGGGTGAAAATGGTCAAAAACAACAGTGTAGCTGTGTCCCAGTAAAACTTCATCTGCAAAAACAGTCAGGTGGCCACTTGTTATCCGCTAAATACTCTTGCAGAACCATGTCTTTTATACCTGATTCCATCAATAAGATTGACAGGTATCAGTCAGTATGGCCAGATGATAATGACAGAGAATATTCTAATCTGTTAAGTGATTACTAAAACCGAAGCCTAATAATTTTCCTTGATGTGTTTCCTCTAAAGAACAATTAGCTCTCCTGCAACTAGCCTGTCCTACATACTTACCTTATAGAGTCAACAACTACAGAAAATAAAGGTGGCTGGGTCACTTCAACAAGAGGAAGATAGTTGTAATTGCCTAGAAGCAATTTCTCAACATGACCCTACGATCATACAATAGAAAACTACATAAACCCGTAGGGGTGGCAATCAGAACTTGACACCATTACTTTATTACACTCAGAGAACACACTTCGGAAAGATACGTGTCACTAGCTTCCTCCAGTCTAGCCACAAGAAGCACTGTCATTGGTTAAGTATGGCAGCACACATCTGTAGTCTTAGCACGCAGGAAGTTGAGGCAAGAAGACTCTGAGTTCCAGGTTTGCCCTGGCTATACATTAAGGCACTATCCCAAAAAATCAAGAGCTGAAGATATCTATCAGTGGTAGAATGTCGCATGTGCAGGGTCATAGCATGCACAGGGTCACAGCATGTACAGGGTCATAGCATGCACAGCACCTCCAAAAAAACCCTCATATTATTGTTATCAGCAATGTTGATAGTAATAACTACACGCACCTAAGAACTCACCGTCTAGCCAGGCATCAGTCAAGAAGCACACAGACATTAACTTTGTGAGCCTTTTGAGGGACAAACCATGAGCCCGCCCTATAGGTGAGAACTGAGGCCAGGGAATTTATTTGCCTAGAGTCACTCACTGTGTGTAATGCCTAGATGTTGCTGATCCCAAAGCCTGTGCTTTAACTGCTGTACTATTCTATCATACTCTAGCCCGAGGCAATTCACATGGCCTCTTTTATGTCACCATCCCATCCTTCCGTCTTATATCAAATAGTAAGCCAGTCACACGGAGAAACACCGAGCAGCCCGAGCCATACAGAAAGCCCACCATTCACTCTTGGTCTCATTCCCTGAACGCTAGCCTCCATACTGCCACCTATAGTACAGAGCTGGCACACTCTGTAAAACAGAGAAGTCAATGACAGCACACCCACTCACAGATCAATGGTCACAGAAAACCCTGCCTGCCCACTCAAAAGCAGGAATCCTTTGTCCACAGTCCTTGCCACTCATAAAGGAAGGATATGGCTAAATTAAACTCAGCCAACAACATAAATTATGCCAAGTGATAGTTCTCATAATGATGTCTTAAGTGCAAGAATGATCCTCCCCGATAATAACGCAGCTCTGGTTCGTTGTGATGTTTTCCGTTGGTGAATATTTAGTCTCTACTGATGGCCAGTGAACTTGGTTGGGTTCCATCTTGGTTGGTGGCAAATGATGTTCAAGTAAATCCTATGAATGTGATCATGCCTCAGAATTCATCACCTTTCTACCCAGTCAATGCCAAAACCTGACCACCATTCCCGAGACCTCAAAAGATCAAAACAGGAAGGGCATGACTGTAAGCAGCTCGAAAACCTTAAAACAGAAGAATTAAGTCTGTTGGAGCTTGAAGTCCAACTTCTGTATGCCCAGCCTGCTTCTTTCAAATTCTGCTGGGTGGCATTTAGAAAGTCAACCAAAATATTAAAACATCTTGACAAAGTTTGACATCCAAACAGATCAACTACTCATAAAAGTTGATCCTGAGCCGGGCGGTGGCGGCGCACGCCTTTAATCCCAGCACTCGGGAGGCAGAGCCAGGCGGATCTCTGTGAGTTCAAGGCCAGCCTGGACTACCAAGTGAGTTCCAGGAAAGGCGCAAAGCTACACAGATAAACCCTGTCTCGAAAAACCAAAAAAAAAAAAAAAAAAGTTGATCCTGGCTAGGATAAAAGAAGAAAATAAAAACTGGAGGAGACTAACTCATCATATCTCCTTATTTTATAGCTGTAGACAAAGAAGATAATACAAGTTACATGACTTGCCCCAAACCACACCATAAAGCCGGGTGGAGTGGACACAACCCCAGCAGAGTGCTGGGGGAGACTGGGGTGGAAAAATCACTAATTTGAGATCGGCTTGGGCTAAATAATGAGACCGTCTCAGAAAAGGAGTAGAGGAGGAGGAAGAAGAAGAGAAGGAAGAGGAAGGAGAGAGGAGGAAGGGGAAGGGAAGGCAGATGAGAGAGAGAGAAGGAAGGAAACAGATAAAAGGAAATAAATCCACACCATAAGTAGTCATGGAACAGCTATGGGACACCCAGAGACAAAGAATTGAATACATACGTAATTCAAGGAAGATTATTTACCTGAATTTCTTACATTGGTGTTATTCAATTTGGAGTCTTTGATTACCAAATGCTTAATCCATAGGGTGGGAGCTGTGATTTCTAGAAAAAAACAAGAAAGAGAATGTGTATGCATATGTGGGCAAAGAGAAGTATGGGACATGGAGTATAACCCAATCTTTCAATAACCTTTTCAGAGGCCTACACATCAAAGCCTCAGCTATCTCCCTCTTGGCATATCAACCTCATCCCAGTGCCAACACACTCTCTCTCTTCCTTGTGAAGGAAGCGCTTCTCCCCACCAGCTTCTAAGAGACAACCAGGGCATCCTGTGCTGGGAGGGAGAGGAGTCCGAATCCAGAGGCACCAAGCCACTCCATCAAGGAATAAAAATATTATCCCAGGAGGTGAGGAACATGGGCCAAGCCAAGTCCCTCTCAACTGCTTCCCTGGGAGAAGATTTAAAGGGGATAAATCAACAAACGAATGCCAGACATGCCGCAGAGACCAATTGAGAGGAAACAGCTGAAGCAGGGCAGATTCAGCTCCCTGAGCTTCTGCCCCATGTGGGGAAGAAATGAGTGAGTCTAACACATACTCCAACCCCTTCTCCCAGTCAAGACGAACACATGCCAAGCACCTTCATCTAGGGCACCTCAGGGTGCCTGCAGGCTCTCGGTACCAGGATCACCAAGAAGACTGAAGGT
>CABHPR010125227.1:0-16760 GCA_902168415.1 Peromyscus melanophrys
AAAAAACAGAAACAGAAAACCTCTGTTTTTACACATTATTATTTTTCTTATGCTTTATAAAACGTTGGAGCCAAACTACAAAGCATCTTATCTCAAGATTTAGCTGATACATATTCGTGTAGCGTGTCTATTACTTTTATAGCTTTATTTTGTCACTTAAATTCAGCCCATCTGTTTCATCTAAACTATTCTTATGTATTTAATTTTTCAAATAAACTGAACATTTCAGATTTGGATGAGGGATACTCAAAATGAATGATATGCACAGATTAATGTCGAGCAAATGAGAATAGTAGCAATCTGGCATGTTTTAGCCACAGAAATATGGTATATTTCTCTACATGTTTAAGTTTGCCTTTATAATGAGCCATTCTATAAAGCTTTGCAATTTTACGTGGTTTCTTAGTATTTCTGAAATCATCTTTCAGGTTCTTACCCTGATATCTGAGTCTCGATTTCTTATTGATAAAAATTAACTAGATTAATGCTTCAACAGATTTTCTTTGATGATACCTTTGTCAAAGAATCTTGAGAAGTACTGATTTTGGTTCCATTCCTTACCTCAAACAAGTCATCATGGCCAAGGACAAGAGGAATTATGTTCTGCAATGAGATTAGGAGAACAAACAGTGGACAGAGTAGGGTCCCATGAAAATCATGGGCCTGAGCATGGCTAGGGTGGGTGACACAACATGAGCAGGAATACATGTGGAGCAGGAAAGGGTCTTAGAGACCCGGAGAACAGAACTAGATTTCCTTATTCATTCAAGCTCGCTCTACCATTTAGTTAACAGTTTGGGCTCAACTAATCATACGCACTAGTTTAAGGTGCTGTGATAGAAATTTTATTTGTTATTTTCTACTTATGTAGACCATAATACATATCAGGGGACAAAAAGGAGAATTTTATTCATACCATGTTTTTCTCTTTTTCCATGAACTCTGATTAATACAAAGTGCCTGTCCATCCCCCTTCTATACTTTAAACTAGAGAGCAATCTCTCTTACTTCCCTTTAGGCATCATCACTTCTGGATCCACAGACTCTGCAAAAAATGATCTATTAGAAAAAGAAAAGCTAGACTATTGCACAAATCAATATCATACTGTATTGACTGAAAATTCTCTACACTTTCTTTTTTAATCTATATTTATGTAACATTAATCTTTATTTCTTTATGCTGGGGAAAGATAAGAAAAAAACTATGATCAAGTTACTTCTCCTCCTCATCCTTCTCACTGCCTTGTCCTCCTCCTGCCCTTCCCCATCTCCTGCTTCCACTTCCTCCTCCTCCTCCCCCCCCCTCCTCCTCCTTCTCTTCCTGCTTCTTATTGTTCTTGATCTTTGTTACAGGACATTTATTCCTTAGTAATCTTCCTATAGCTATGCTTTAGTTCTGGAATTCCAATTCATTATTATATGGGGGCTGTGAAGAGGTATCTACAGAATTAGGAAGAGAAGTAACCGTTGAACAAGTATTTTTCCTTCCACCTTAGGTCATTATAGTAATAAAGAAAACAAATATCTACTGCTTATAATTCCAAACTTGACTTATTACTAGTGATGAATTATGCTTCCATGGAAACAAAAATGATGACTATTAATCAATAAATTGATTTCTACAGACCTTTGATGATGCTTCTGAATATTTTCCAAACTATTTTGCTTATGCTTAACAATAAAACAGGAGCCTAAAGCAATTAGCAGCTTATAGAAGAAAACCATTAATTGCTAGGATAAGACTAGCAATATTCAGGGAATATGGGCTGGTGAAAATGTAATGTTTAGTTCATTTTAAATCTTTAAAATAATGTATTACCTAATTGTATATGTTTTAATGTGTACTGACTCAAAATACAAAGGAAAATTAAAAAATGCTTCACCTCAAGAGAAAAAGGGATGCTATGAAATAAAAATTAATAAAGATATCCTTCAAGAAATCTATTATAGGATGCCTGATATCTGAAAGTGATATTCTTGACACTGTATGACAATAGAATGATAATTTAGAGAGGTGAAAAAGCAAATAATAGTAGGAAATGGTGTAAGTGAACTGAGATTTTTAAAAAATAGAGTTCTTGAAAAACTGTTACAGTTAAAATTATAGGCAGTGTATAGCATAACTAAATATAAGAGAGAAAATAGTGGTTTTTGTCTTTGGAAAACTCTTCTTGCCACTTTTGCTTTTTATTATCAACACCTATTCTCCAATCATGTCCATTTTATTATCCATAATAAGTAATAGTCATGTTTTCAGTTTTCAGTACGAAATGCCACCTGACTGTTTCTGTATGTGCTTATATTTCCAATTTCTTCTCGTTATTGTATGATCTCTGACTCCCTGGTCTCAACACTAAATTTGGAGCTTTTGAGATTCTAGGCATAAAGTGCCTTCTTTTCCCATGGCTGCTCACCTACAGCTTCAGAAACAGCGTGTCTTTACTGTTCGTGCACCATGCTAATCCACTTACTTTCTAATTTACAGGGAGTTGTAGAAAACTGTCATGTGGTGATGATATCCACTGTTCTTTTCAATGCTGTCAATGGATCTGTTTTAGTGTATTTTATTTATTTTTGTCTTTTATGGATGACTATTTTGCCTGCATGTGTGTGTGTGTGTGTGTGTGTGTGTGTGTGTGTGTGTGTGTGCACCGTTTGTGTGCCTGGTGTGCATGGAGGCTGGAAGAGATAGATCCCCTGGAGCTGGAGTTACAGGTAGTTGTGTGTTGTTCAACATGGGTGTTAGAAACCAAACTCTGGTCCTTTGCAAAAGGACCAGATCCCATTGTCTTTGTTTAAAAAAGAGCATATTTTTATTTTTTGTTTATTTTTAAAAATTTATTTATTTTTGTTTTATGTGAAAGTGTATTTTTATTTTTAATTATGTGTGTGTGTGTGTGTGTGTGTGTGTGTGTGTGTGTGTGTGTGTGTTTGTACCATGGAGATCAGAAGAAAATGCTGGATCCCTAGGAGCTGGAGTTACAGGCCATTGTAAGGCAGTCACCATGAATGTTGACAACCACACTCTGGTCTTCTGTGAGAGCAGTACACTGTCTTAGCAATTCCCCCAGAAATATGTTTTAGCATGCATTTGTTACTAAAGTGTGATCAAGGGGAAGAGGTAATATAAATCAGGGTGTTATGTAGGTATTTTGGAACAAAATTCCCGTTCTTCCATTTTTAATAACAAGGAATAGGAAATACAGTACTTACAAACATCACTTTTAAGGTTAATGGTGTTTTCTTACCATTTATTGAAGCTTTACTATGCACACTTTGTATTAAGCTCTTTATATACACTCTCTCTTTGTTTTCACGTCATCTTCAAAAGTAGACATATATAATTTACCTCTCACAGAGAAAGAAACTGGATCGAGTTGCTAATAACTAAGAAATGCCCAAATTGCACAACTGTAAA
Source organism: Peromyscus melanophrys (assembly GCA_902168415.1). Taxonomy (NCBI): domain Eukaryota; kingdom Metazoa; phylum Chordata; class Mammalia; order Rodentia; family Cricetidae; genus Peromyscus; species Peromyscus melanophrys. Next base: position 3,419 of record CABHPR010125227.1, read on the forward strand.
TAATATATTTAACTGTAACTCTGATTGGTTTTGTTGCTTATACATTCTCTAATCTATTTGCATAACCTTTCTGAATTCACTTTCTAAGTTAATACTGCCATTATCCATTTAGTCTATTTTTTTTTAGTACATTTATCCACATATAATTATTCTTGCCTATTGTTAGCTTGGTGCCTTTTTACATGTTTAGGAAGGTACATGGGACTTGATCTCTTCACACTTCATATTCTTGCTGAGCTCCTAACACATAGGAACATAGAAAAGTAGGTTGAAAAATCACAACGCAGCAAATGTAGTGCCATTGGTTCTCAGGGAAGCAAGAGGCTGAATCTTTGTGATATATTAGCTCATCTGTAGAAAGTGTATGTAGAATTTTAATTCTAAAATTACTCTACACATAAGGAATAGAGAATATTTCCTTATGTTTTAACAGAATAGAATTTAGGCAAATTCCAGAACATTGGACCTGGTTGAAAATCCTGGAGCTTCAGACCCCATAACAGTTGCCACCACTGTTCACCAAGTCCCATTCAATCCTACAACAGAAGATTCGTGCTCAATGAAATAAGCCAAACCATTTGGAATATGGGCAGAGCGGGGTTTTCTCTTGTTTCTTATGGAAAAAATACTGCTCTTGAACATAAGTAAGTTGACTCCTTTATTTGTACCCATTTAGGGATTTGTTTTCCCAGAACTTTTCTGAGTCTGGATATCTCTATATTTAAGACATTTTTGGACATTTCATCTATCTTCACATTTTTATTAGAAACATATTCAACAAGATACTACAAGTGGATTCCAATTTGATTTATAAACATAACAAGAGTCTAAGACTCTGTGACTCAGTTCTTGCCTTAAACAGCCTGATAGTGTACGACATTTTGGTTTCTTTTGGATCCACAGGCATCTGTAGAACACCATATATTATAGGCATGAATCCTATCTATATTAGCACACTAAATGTAGTTTCTTCCCTAGCAAACAATTGTTGTCACTTCAGAATAGGCACACATTAAGTCATAGCATTTAAGATATTGTAGCTGAGAAAGAAGACTCAGTAACTTCACAACAGAGAATGTCATAACATGTGAGAACACAGATGAGATTAGTTCTCTATATGTGAAATGTGCACTGGATTAGAAATTTTCAAAAGGCCTTGAGAGAGTACTTAGGGCTTAAAATTAGAGCCCTACCTACAGTCACTGGGAATAGGTTGATAAATTAGATCTGAGATAACTTACATTTCTTAAACTTTCATTATATTTTACCAAAAGAAAACAACCTTGAATTTTTTTTTTATTGAGACATGGTTTCAATAAACAGTGTAACAGCCCGGCTGTCCTGGAACTCACTTCGTAGACCAGGCTGGTCTCAAACTCACAGAGATCCGCCTGACTGTGCCTCCAGAGTACTGGAATTAAAGGTGTGCATCATCACTGCCTGGCCAGCCTAAACTTTTAACGGTATTTTACAGCTGTTATAATGCTTCTGGCCACAGAAAACAGTTTAAAATTGTATGTAATAATACTATGCCTGGCTAGGATGGTTTTATTTATGAGTCAGTGGTTTAGTTTAACAGGATCATTATGACACAGGCATAAACATGTTGCTACTTTTGTGAAGTTCCAGGTGGTTTAAAGTCAGCAGAACTCCTTTTTTAACTGATAGGGAGCAGACAGAGAACAGAAAAATTATTGAGCTCTTGAACTCAGAGTTTTTGGTAATCAAAGATTAGAAACAAAGACGGGAGTCTGGAGAAATGGTTCAGTTCATAAAAATGCCTGCTGCTCTGGGATAAGGATCTGAGTTCAGATCCTCAATATCCAAGTAAAAACTGGGTGTGGCCATGTGGGCCCATAACACCAGCAACATAAGGCTGGATACAAGGAGTTTGTTGAGTATTGCTAACTGCCAGGCTAGCATGAAAGATCTTATTAACAGAGAATAAGATGAGAATAATAAAATTCTCTCCTGTGTACTCATACACCACACAATCACACACACACACACACACACACACACACACACACACACACCTCACAAATAAAATAAAAAAAGACCAAAGCTCAAATTAATTATTCTTTGCTGCTTGTTCTAGAAAAACTGTACAGAAAGTAAGTCAATGAACAATATCAAAACAAATATTAATCATTTTCTGAACGATTTTATCTACAATAAACTAGATGACTTCCATAATTCTAATTGAAATGTGTGAATGCAAGTCTATACTTTTGCTAAAATGTGAATATACAGTGGGCTGTGTGGTTGAAAAGACTGAACCTCGTGCCACATGCTTGTTTGTGTGGCATAAAATGAAACCAGCCAGCCCTATCTGCTCAAGGAGGTAGCGTGTGGTAACTTAAGGAAACCACACTGTGTAACAAAAGGATGTTCGAAGGGTTTAGAAAGCAAAATTAACTACAGCCATGCTAGCTGCATGCTGTTGTTGAAACGCCGCCACCCAATGCTATCAAGGCACACATTTGAAGTCTTACAATGTTTCAACGAGATAATACCTCTTAACAAACTGAGTGATATAGGGAATCATTTTCTTGGGGCTTTTCCTCTCCTTGGTCTGCTTTGTCTTTTAGAATGATCTTCTGCCTAGTCAGAGCTTGACTGGTTTTTCTATACGCTAATATTTCAGATATATTACCTTCATTCCATTTCCTTACCAGATTAACGATATCCTGTTAAATGTCTGTCCTTACTTAGATGTCTACACACACCTCAGAGATGTCTCAAATGACACTGTCTCCCCAGTCTTCTTCCTTCTTAGCTCCTAATGCCTTCTTCTTCTTCTTGTGCTCCTGATCTCAGTAGATGGCATCAGTATCCACCTATGAAGTCAAGCATGGGACCCATCACCTTTATTTTCTCCTTTGCTTCATCTCATGGACTGCTGATAAGACTTGTTCAGTCCATCATCTAACTGTGTCTCAAAATTTTCTACTCTATTTCCATTTTGTTGCTATTTCAGCCTGATTAAATTTCCACTGGTTCACTTTATTAATTTCTTAATTGTTGAAAATAAAATTATTGTACAACTTTTATGGGTGTCCATATAATGAAGTCATTACTATAATCAATATTACTATTTACTCTACTCAATATTACTATACTCAAAGGGAACTGTATTCTGTGCCTTGTTATCAAACTATTTGGTATTTATTTTTAGCTTTGAATGTGTCAGTTGAGCATAGAAAGATCGCATCCTTGCAGGTTATAGCTAAGCATCTACATATAGAACATACACACAAAGCCATCAGTAAGCCACATCTGAATTAGGCGTTGAACTTGATGAATTTCCCAAGATATGTCATTTTCACACTTGGATTCTTGGAGTTCTAATCCAATGTTAGATAGCTGTGATACCCAGAGAACCATTTTAGTTTAGGAAAGGAAAGAAGTACAAGAAAAAAATTGAAGTTGTTTACCCACTGTGTGTGTTTAAGAAATAGTGTGTTTATTTAAATCAAGGGGCCAATAATTCTCAAAAAGCACTTCCTGTCAGAGTTTGAAAATGATGCCACAAATATATTTTGTGTGTAAAAATTCTTCCCTATATTAAGAAAATAATTCCACAGCATGCATTTATAATATCAATTAGCATGACTATTACTAAAATACATCTCTATCGCTTGGCATTTTCTTTTTAAATTTTTGTTTTATTTACTATTGCTAGTGTGATGGCTCGGTAGTGGGGGGAGCACTTATCACTAAGACTGATGACCTGAGTTCATTATCCAGGACACATAGTTGAAGGAGAAAACTAACTCCCACAAATTGTTCTCTGGTTTCCATACATGACGTGTGGCACAAACACCTGTGTGTGTGTGTGTGTGTGTGTGTGTGTGTGTGTGTGTGTGTGTGTGTGTGCTGTGTATTTAGAGTCTCAATTTCTCTCATTTGAGTTAATATATTTTCATCTAGTATACAGTGTATGATAAATGTCCTGGGCACATATAAAGATGAAACAGACATGACTCCCACTCTAGAGAAACTAAACTGAAAGTTGACTCAAAGTGAGAATAAGATAGCATCAGTGTGCCCCCCTTGGGCTGATTGATCTCATGCAACACCCAAAGGAGGAGAAGACAGTTCATCAGTGCTCTCACCTTCATGACCCCCACCATTGTCCAAGAGAAGACTCTTTGCTGTGGAATCCTCAGGCATATGGCCTCATGGGTTTTAGGAAGTCAACATGATTTGCTGAGCCAAACGGTTGATAAAATCAATAACTAAAAATGAGTAATCACTACCACTGGTTACTTGGTATGATTTTTTTAATTCTTACATTTTTGAGACATTTAAAAATTGAGATTATAATATAATAACATTTCTCACTTTTCCTTTCTTCTTCCAAACCTTCCCATATACCCCTCCCTGATCTCTTTAAAATTCATGGTCCTCTTTAATATAACCTTTTTGGTCTAAATAAGATTATTTGTATGTATATTTTCCTGACTGATCATTTGGCACTAGGCAATCAATTGGTTGTCTTTCCCTGGGGAAGAACATCTTTCCTGTCCCCAGCTTTGTTCAGTTGCCTGTAGTTCTTCGTGCAGGATTGAGGCTTCTCAGGCTTTTCTCCATCTAGTTTGACATGTCCATTGGTGTCACCCTTGTTCAGCTCACGTTTGGGCAGTCATGTTTGTGAGAGGTTATGGGTAGAGCTTCTGGTATTACAAGGAGAAACAATCCCACAGCAAACTCCCTGATTCTCTTGCTCTTGCAATCTTTCAGCTCCATCTTCCAAATTATTCCCTGAGTCTTAGACGCAGGAGTGTTTGGAGATGTATCCACGGTGAGTGGGCTCCATAACTGCCTTTTGGTTGGTTGTGGTTTACTCTAGTGGTCTCCATCTATTAAAATAGTCATTTCTTTGATATTTTGTTTGTTCCATTGGTCCTTAGGTCATGATTATATTTTTTACTCTTTCTAGGCACAGTCTAGTTTCAAATCTATATTAACATAACACAAATAGCAAAGTACCTTACAGTGCATTAAATATAGATACTCGGATCTCCCCCAGGAGGTCTGCCAACAGAAGCATGAAGCTGCTTTGCAGAGAAATCTGCATCAGCTGACCAGCTCCAAAGCACTCCTGATTGTCAACAAGAACAGGAATGTTGAGCTTTATATGTATATGACATGAAAGCTCTAGTTTCCATTGTGAAGGAAATATTTCTCATTACCAAAAGTTTAAAAGAAAAAAATATCTGAAAATCAAAAATGGAGTTATTTCTGGCTGAGCCCATGTTGTAATTTTGGTTCTTTTTATGTAGATTGTTTAGATCAGTGACTATTTTGTACAGACTGTTTTCTGAAACCATGTTTTTTATTACTTGAAAATAATATAATTTAGATGATTTAAATCAATCGTAGCTTTAATTAATTGCTGTTGGACAGAAATAGTATAGGTGTGTAAAAACTATGTTCATATATGGGAAAGGCAGTAAATTTAAACATCTGAATTTTCATGTACATGTTTATATATAAGCAGAGTGGAAATAGATATGTCTTCAATTAGATCTTGCAACTTTCAACACAACAGTGTGGTATTGAACAGTGACATTTACACATTAATAGGTTAAATAAAATACATAATAAATAACAGTAGATGTGATTTACATATTTATGTATTTAATGTATACTATTCATGTATACATTTAGACAATTATTTAATAACTGTTAAAGCAATATTTTAGTCTTTAAAGGCTTGGTTGTTGTCTAGCTGAAGGTTTAGATTTTGGCATAAGTTGTAGTTATAGTTAATTTTTCTGAATATTTAGGTGCTGTTTTTGGAGGTGTGTTCTTTTTATTTAAGAAATCTCATGGAAGTGCCTCCTATAAACAGGCGGTTTTCTAAGTAGTTTCCAAATTTTTGACTCAGATCACTATCCTGGAAAGCCTCCATTGGAAGGTTCTAGAATGATATCCAATTTGGAGCGGAAGGTAAGTGGCTCACCTTCATGTCAGTCAGCTAAGGGGTGGGACTGAGACGCAGAAGACTGCAGAATTAACAGAGTTGGGAAGCGCTTCCATGAGTACACAGCATTTAATGACTGTCTGGGAAGATGCAAAGATGAATCAGACCATTCAACGACTAACAAATGTATGTAGTCCCATCTGAGCAGGTCTTATTTATTAAGTCAGGGGGCACAGGGCGGATTACCTTTGCGGATTCCCTCATGGAGTCCCATCTTCCCTGCTCTTCTTCTGAGGTCATGGCTGCAGAGAATCAGGCAGCCACCAAGAAAGGCAGTTAGTCCCAAACAGCAGCCCTTCTCAGTGTTCCATAGATTAGGCTTTTGTTATTTTTGACTGGCATCATTGCTGTCATAAGGGCTAGGCTAGCCCGGGTGGCAGGCTGCTTTCTGTGGTGTAATTGTTGTGAGTCTTTGAACCCTGTCCTGCAGCATTCCTGCCTGTTAAAGGTGTAATCTGTGAGTGTGCGAACCTAGCTGCAGATCTTCATGTTGTACTGCTCTGTAGGTCTGCAGGTTTGTCGTTGTCTTCCAGCTCTTAGGTTTTTCTCCCTCCTTCCTTCCTTCCTTCCTTCCTTCCTTCCTTCCTTCCTTCCTTCCTTCCTTCCTTTCTTCCTTCCACTCTTTCTTCCTTCCATTTTTCTTTCCTTCCATTCTTCCTTCCTTCCTTTGTTTTTCTTTTCTTTTTTTAGAAATCTAGTTCTGAATTTTAGATGTCTTTTTCTCACAAGCTCAGGCAAAGCACATGAGCCACAGCTGAAGGCTCATTATGCCACCTGGCAAAATATGTTTAATGATTGATTGATAGTTTTTTGGCATTTTTTAAAATTTTTGTTTTTGAAGTACTGGGGTTCAGAACCAGGGCCTTGCAGATACTAGGCAAATACTCTATCACTGAGCTACACAACCTGTCTTGGGAAACAGTTTAAATGGATAAAACATATTTATTCTATATTTTTTCCTGTTTTCATCTTACACTAAACATTGAACAATAGAATATAAGCTGTTGTTTGACTTAAATTCTTACTTTTTATATTTATTTACTTTGTGTGTGTGTGTGTGTGTGTGTGTGTGTGTGTGTGTGTGTAAGCACATGCCTGTATGTGCATGTATATGAGTGCGCATGTGTCATGGTGTGTAGGAAAGTCAGGAGACAACTGGCAGGAGTTGGTTTTCTCCCTCAACTCCACCGGAATTTAACTCAGGTCGCCAGTGGTTTTGCAAGTGCCTTTGCTATTAAGGAATCTCATTGGCCCACTGTGGGCTCCTGAGTTACATTTTAAACTAATTGAGATCATCCTCTATGTTATTTCAGAAAGTGAAGACCATTCAAAGTGCCATAGATCTTATTTTAAGTTAAGACTACACAATTTAAATTATGTAGTCTTCTTCAAGAATATTTAAAAATAAGTTGCTCTAAAATAAATAAACTTAGTGTGTCTTTAGAGACACCGAAGGAACAAGCTGATATCCACAGCATCCATAGTGGGGGCCTGTCACCTCGCTCCCACCCCACACACAGAATATGTGGTGGATGTCCCTTCCCTTAATTTTACTGGAGAAAGAGAACATTAGAGACAATAGATAAACCATCCAGGGCCAAACCGGTCCTAAGTGACATCTACAATGGGTTATTCTGACCTCAAAAATTATATTCTTTTCATCACAGTCCTATAAGCTTCAAAAACAAATCCTGGTCACTTTTGCCTTTAAATTAAACCACAGCAGCAGAGATGCACCTTAAAAGAGAGAGAACATCTTTAGAGAGAGACCCCTTTGCTCCTTTCCCCCAAATGATAGTAGTCACGCTGATTATTCAGGGTGAGTTTCAGGGGCTAGTGCTATGGTTTAAACTAGGAAGCATCAGTGTCTTAATTAAATACCTGCCTGCTAAACAATTAAAATGCTGATTAAGGTCCCAGTGTGAAGTGTGAGCCTCTGTTGTCTGTGCCCCAGGGTCACTCACACTTTGCAGATTCAATGCTCACAGTACAGTGGTTTCACCCCAGAGCCCTCTGAATAGCTGAGAGGAAAGACAGGAAAACCATCAGGTGAGAAGCATAAAAGGTTGCCACTCATTGCTCTCAGTACCCTTGACCCTCAGTCCACATCTTAACTGTGAACAACAAAAACCTATTGTGTGAGAGAATTGCTTAAAATACTTCAGTGGCTCGCTAGTGGAGGCAGCTTGTGGTCTGCGGCGCCAAGGTGACAGTTGGAAAGAGTTGTATCAATTCTGAGGATATATATGTATGTCTATCTATATCTCTGCAGTGTGGTGTGCCTTCTTATCTTCAGGAACATGGCCTCTAACAGTTGACAAAACTAAGCACAAAGAAAGTAAAGTCACACATTTCCTCATTTCAAAGATTGTGTTCAGGCAGCAATGTGGGTGTCAACAAAGGTCGGTATTAATCCACTTGAGTATGATCAGACGAGGGTTTTTCATTTTCTATCCCCTTGACAGGTGTGAGCGAGTCTGTGCCAAATTTACATCAACTATTGGAAGTTTTATTATTTCTCCAAATAAAATACAAACATGTGACCTTGCAAAGGGGTTATCACAAAACCACTCGTTCATCCTATTCTAGGCAACCTTACTGTAGCAGCAAAGTCTTACAAAGCACACATTGGATGCCAGGTAAATGCCTGTGGATTAAAATGTGAATATGGTATTAGCCTTGCTCTGAGGAATAAGCACCTAGTTTATTAGACATTAGGTGCTCTTTTTAAAAAAAAGATGGACTTTATTTTGGGAGACTGTTTGTAATTCAGAGTGCAGAGGCTGAGAGAGAGTTTCCCACTGAATAAGGAAGGTCAAAGGCACATAGGAAGCATGGGATACAGGATGAAGACAAATTTATAAGAGATGCTTTATTATTTTCATTTTTTCTATGAATGTCTTCATTTTAGATACATTTAAGATTTGTCCACAGCTATAAGAGATTCAGAAATGAGTCACAAGCCATAGAAATAAAGGGGAATGACTACTGAAAGAAGGGAAACTGGACATGAGGGAAAGCTTCTAAGGGACGGAAGGAGACGATCTGAAGGAACAAAGGTGTTTGTAGAACGATTGTGAGTCCTCTGCCCTTTCTGAGTCTTCAGACTCCTGTGGATTCGCATTCTCTGCAGCTTTCACAGGATGTACATTTTTAGCCTGTTTACTTGGTAACTGAAACCTTTGCTTTTTTCCTCTTTAAACAAGTCATGAAGTGCAAGATGAGGAGGGAGAAGTTGGTTTTCAGCCAGTTACCATGAAATCCTCATCTGGGGCAGTGTAGTGTTTCAAAATAGTCTTTAGAAATCTAACGTATTCAGTTTAACCATGTTCAGTTAGACTCCTTCTGTGGACTATTAAGCCTTCTTACAACTTAGCCTCCAGAACATTTTATGACATCACATCAGTGACATTTGGATGAGAAGCGCCTCTAGTACGAGCAATGGACTTTTCTTTGCAACGGTTTTAGAATGTTTTCAAGAAGGTAAGTTGTTGATACTCGAGTAAAGTACCTCCCACCCACACTCGGAAGTAGCTATAAACTCAGAGTCACATACAAATGAAAACATCAGAGGAGGAGGGGACTGGTTCAGAAGAAAGATTTCAACAAGAGGGAGGGGTAAAAGAGAGGAACTGGGGGATGTGTGTGAAATCACTAAAACGCATTGTATAAATGTAGGAAACTGTCAAGAAAAAAATAGGAAAAAATGAAATAAAAGCAGAAGGCCATTTAAAAAAGCAAGTGAATATCTGTACCAAAAGGTAAAGATTCTTCTTAAACTACAGCAACTGTGGATGGGATTTATCAAAATAAGTTCCATATAATAAAAATTTAATAAATATTTGATGAAAAAATTGATGGAGATAAGGATAAAATACAGAATTGGAGTCATCCAACAAAATGACATCAGATTCAGATATGAGCTTCAATTGGCAATAGGCACGTTTTGATTGATGGAGTAATATTAGATGTGACCCACTCTCTGAGGGTGATTTCAATAAACTGAGCAGAGAAGATTGCATATAGAACAGGCATGAGCATTAGGTTCCCATATAACAAGCTCTCAATAAACACTCAAATACTTATTCAATAGTTAAATAGAAAGAACAAGGTGATTATAAGTGATAATACCAGTGTATGGAATTATTAGAGAGGGATTTGTAAGGACACAAATTATTCGGGTTGATCCCATCCTAAGTCACTGTTTTGACAGATGATTAATATGCTTGTGGATATACACTTGTCATCCTTGATCGTGGATGATATCAGAACAGAGAAGTTTCAATCCCTACCCCAGGATAATCTCGTATTATTGATCTGATGTATAACCCAGGCATCTGTAAGGCTTAGGAGTTATCAAAGTGATTCTAACTCCCAGTCAGGGTGTGCCTTAGTTAGGGTTACTATTGCTGTGATAAAACGCCATGACCTAGAACAATTTGGGAAGGAAAAAGTTTATTTGGCTTACACTTCTATGTCACTGTCCATCATTGCAGTGTCACCAAGAACTGAGCCGTATGAGAATACTGAGTGCTTGTGAGAGAATTCTGAGAAAACAAGACAAGAGTCTGTGACCTCACTTTCCTCAGAACACAGAATTGTTCTTGGAATGTGTTCTCACGCTCCTCCCAGGGCTAGGAGAGAGTTTACTTCAGTTGTTGTTATTCATATGTCTATATGGAAAAACATGGTTTTTGCCACATGTGGGTTGTCCTTCGATTGAACACCTTACTTGTGATTCTTCTTAACCCTCGAGTATGAATTGTCTGATACTCTGAATAAAGTTGGCTATTGCATGAGACTTTAGTCCACCTCACTTTTAGGCCCTGATCTCCCAGGTTCACACTTCCAACTAAAGTGGTAAACATTTGAAGGAAGCCAAGGCAGGAACTCAAAGAGGGCAGGAACCTGGAGACAGGAGCTGATACAGAGGCCATGACGGGGTGCTGCTTACTGACTTGCTCCTCAGGGCTTGCTCAGCCTGCTTTCTTATAGAACCCAGAACCACTAGCCCAGGGGTGGCCCCACCCACAATAGACTGGACTCTTCCACATCAATCACTAAGAAAATGCCTGATAAGCTTGCCTACAGCCTGATTTTATGGAGGCATTTTCTTAATTAAAGTTCCCTCCTTTCAGATGACTCTAGTTTGTGTCAAGTTAACATAAAAGCCAGCTACCACAGGGCAAGATTTTGATATAAATGGTCAGTGGGTCAAAGGCAGACAAGTTCCAGGCGGGACCTGGGATTTATTAGTAGGGCCTTGGAAAGATGCGTAGTGACTTGGAAGGTCGTCATCCTGAATCTAGTCTAGGTAAACAAGTTCTAAACTGGAAGGGCCTGAAGAAGGCTGGAAGAGATAGGTAAAGGGCTCTGATATTAGAGAGGCCCAGATCCACCTCCTTGGACAGTGGTATAGTATCTACATGCCTTCAATTTCACAGCTATGAAGTGAATAATAATTCTGCTTCATGGCACTCTCTCATAAATGTCACTGTGACCAAGGATGCAGTGAAAGGACAAGCTGAGTCATCGCAAATGGGAAGGTGGAGACAGAGGCAGGAGGATGCAGCACGAAAAGGAACAAACACAAGTCACATGCTTTATGAGCCTCTGTGACCTTATTCCCGGGAATCTGGGTCACTCAGAAATCCCCGATTGAAATGCCCAGGGAATCTCAAAGCCACGATTCTAGGAAACAAAGCAAACCCTACCTTCTCTCCAGATTCAAAACCACCATTAGTGAAGCTTCCCTCATAACTGACCTTATCAACTCAGAAGTGAGACTGGCAAGGTGTAAGCCCATTTGTGCAAAATAAGAAATGGCTCACTTGAGAGTTTTCTTGGTGCTTTTAACCACTCATAGTAGAAGCGGAAGTAAGTGAGTCCCATGAGAAAAAGTTACATGAAAATAGGAAGTGCTAAGCATGAAAGCAACACACGTTTTGTAAGATTTTGTCTTTCCAAAGTCTCTCTGTGAACTTTCCTTTGTACATAAAAATAGTTAAAGCGGTTAGTTTCCTCCAAATATAATCTTCATGACAGCACTACTTTTTTAATTAATTGATTTAGTGATAGGGTGTGACGCTGTATCTCAGGCAGATCTAGAACTCACTGTGTAGCCTAAGCTAGCCTCAATAACCATAGCAATCCTCCCTCCTCAGCCTCCTAAGTGCTGTGATTATTGTCATGAGCCACCATGTCTGGATTGCACAGCTATTGTTAAACTAAAATACTATGTTGCTTAGAGGTCAAGGAACACTTAGAAACCATTTTGAGCTAGAGCAAGTACAAATTAATAATATAGAAGAGCGATCTACAAAAAAGAGGTGATATGTGATTAAACTGTCTTTTTGTTTGAAGTCATAGAGATTTGTGAGGCCAGCTTTTGGAGTTATTTCTAGGCACCATTGGCAAAATATTCCCATGATATCTGTGCATTACTGAGGATGTTTGCTCATCTTATTGCCATGGCAAGTCTCAGAGATAGAGTTGGCATGTTATTCATTCGCACAGCAGAGAAAGGAGGTGCAGACAGGGACTGGCTGTCCCAAGAATATGTCCCCAGCTAAACAATAACTGCGATGAGGCTGTACTGAAGCCCAGCATTTTGGGGTTCAGGTAATAGTAGTTCATTTGGAGTTGCAGTATCCATTCCCATCACCAACGAACTTTTCAGCCAGAGTAAGTAGAAAGCATTGTGCATCTTTTTTCTGCTTGATATAGCACCAGGGAAGCCAAGCATACCCTCTTCCTGGAACTGTGTATGACTGCAAATGTGACTCATGTTACTTCAAAACACAAAGTATTTGATAGACATACATATACATATATATGATTATTTTAGATGTATTTAGTCTAAATGTCTCAGATAAGTTTCATAATCATAGAATTTTCATTCATAAAATTTAAGATAGTTTATACCTTTATATTTGTGATCATTTTAATGAATATTATTAATGCAAATTATATGATTTTGATACTGAAAATGACAATTTCATAATGGAAGTATGTTTATTGATTTAATTTTCTAAAACTAAAATTGTAACATTGGTGTTATAACCAAAGGTTCTTTGAAGAAAATCTCACTTTAGAATATGGAAAAGTATTTCAAATGCAGATATGAATTTTTAAAATGCATGAATTTTCTATAGCTAGGCAAGTCAAAGCCTGTGTGTAGAATAAACACATTAAAATAGCCAGGAGATCATTTTGAAGAAAGCCATTAACTGGAAGCTAGTGCTAAACAAATTAAATCCCAATGTGATTCTATATTCATAAAAACCTCCCGGGTCTGGTGGGATCACAGACCTGTAATTCTTGGAGGAAGTGACAAGAAGATTGCAAGTT
>CABHPR010125227.1:17160-27990 GCA_902168415.1 Peromyscus melanophrys
AAGACCAACTTGAGGAAATTAGTGTGATCTTGTCTTAGAATATGAAGTAAAAAGAGGACTGGACATGTAGCTCAAGGAGAAAGGAAGAAGGAAAGAGGAAGAAAGGAAGGAAGGACGGAAGGAAGGAAGGAAGGAAGGAAGGAAGGAAGGAAGGAAGGAAGGAAGGAAGGAAGGGAAGGGAAGGGAAGGGAAGGGAAGGGGAAGGAGGGAAAAATAAGGGAAGAGAAGAAATAAAGGAGCTCCAGGGATTGACCTAACTGGGGCAGTAAGAAAATGAAGAAAAGACATGACAGATACAGAGATGTAGAAAAGCTGGAGTGGTGTGGTCTGGGCTCCATAATGGAGAAGCCACAGCACCCCAGCAACTCAGTGTATTTGGTTTGTGCAGTTGAACAGGGAAGCTGGGGTATTATATGCTGCTGAATGAGGAGACAAGGTTATTACCTACAGATAGACAAGGAAGCAGAGTTACTATACAATACTGAATGCGGAGACAGGGTTATTGACTACAGAGAGACAAAGAGGCAGAGTTACTCTATATCACTGAACAAGGAGGCAGGTCTCAGGAATCTGGGTACGAGCAGACTCTAGGGAGCAGTCTTCAGGCAGTAGATATCTAAGTGAAGAAACTGTGGTGAACATTTTCTGCTCACACTGTCAACATATGCCCTTGGAACAGAGGAAGGCTTTGCTATCCCTGTGGGCTTCACCAAGGGGAGGCTTTGCCATGCCCATGAGGCTGAGGCATTGGGGTCCTTGACATGGTCATGCCCATATCAACAACACACATTCAATCAAGATCTCACTCACTCCCTACAGAGGGTGAGATTGATATGTGATAAGGAGATAGAACTGAGTGGAAATTCTAGCAGCACATACAGATACTTATAGAATGTTACTATGTCTACAGATCTTTACATTTACAATGCTTTCCAAGTCCTCTCCCAAAACTGAAAACTCAGGAGTTCTTTCTTGGACTCCTCTTCTTTTTCTAATTTTGGTTATTTTATTTTGTGAGAATTCACAGGAGTACTGTATTCACATCATGTCCACCTTTCTCTCCCATCTAACCCTCCCTTTCCCTTGACTCTTCTCAACTTTATGACCTCTTCTTTATTTACTGGGTGATTATGTGTTTATATGTGACCTATATGAGTCCATTTGGTGTTGCTTGTTTTTAACATGTGTTTATGGCTGACCACTTGAGATCAGGTGGGCTCATCCCTGGAAAAAAATGATTATCCCTCCTGGCAGCCATTAACTGCCTGTAGTTCTTCATTTAAGGGTGGAACCTTGCAAGATTTCTCCCACCCACATTGGCAAGTCCACTACTATCAGCTCTTGGTTAGGCAACCATATTGGTGGGATTTCATGGGTACAGCTTCCCTGTCTGGAAGGCACAGAGTCACAGCAGGCTTCCTTGTCCTCTGGCTCTTACACTCTTCCCACTCCCTCTTCCATAATTGTACCTGCACTTTAGGTTTATGATTACATTGTAGATGTATTAATTGGGCCGAGGTATCCCATGGTCATTTATTCTCTATGTTTTGACCAATGGTGGATCTTTGCGATAGTCCCCATTTGTTGTAAAAAGAACAAAAATCTTTGATGATTGGTGAGAGCTAAACTTATCTGTGGGTATAAGGATATTTATAGTACAATTAGAAATTATGTTGGTATAGAAAAATGGCGGTAGTAGGTTCACTACTGTATATCTCATTGCTCCAGCCATGGTTAGCTGGCTAGGTTTAGAGTGCTAGGCATGAGTCCCTCCCACCCCACTGAGGGGAGATTAGACAGCTGTCAGTTATCTCCAAGATAAAACTATGATACCTCTCTTGTAGCTATTGAGTCTTCGGAGTAGGAGTAGTGTAACAGACAAATTCGTTTTTTAATTCTATTTAATTTCAATAACTTTACATTTATATAGCCATACAGATCCGTTGGCATAGAGCAGGTGTTGCTGGTTACATTTCCACATAAGAATATTTGAGGCTGCCATGGATGCCTAGAGGCAGTCCATGTAACTACTTCTGGTTGAGACGGAGGATCTACAACTGTCTAGATAAGAAATAGATGCTCCTTGCAATGGAGCACTTTTGCAAAGCAGAAGCTGTTTTGGTATTGCTCATGAACGTTTGCAAGACTGCACTCTAATTTGGAAGAGTGTGTGTGTGTGTGTGTGTGTGTGTGTGTGTTGCTGGAGAGCTTCTCTCGAGCTCCCAAGTCCCGCCAGCTCCCAAGTCCCACCAGTCCCAAAAACCACTTACAAAATAAACACACAGACGCTTACATTATTTAAACTGCTTGGCCATTAGCTCAGGCCTATCATTGTCTAGCTCTTACTCTTATATTTAGCCCATTTCTATTAATCTCTACTTTGCCACGTGGCTCGTGGCTTACCAGTACTTTACATCTTCCTTGTTCTGGCCGCGGCTCCAGGCAGTCTCCCTATCCTTCCTTCCTCCTCAATTTTTCTCTCTGTTAGTCCCGCCTATATGTGTGTGTGTGTGTGTGTGTGTAATATGAATTTTCTAAAAAGCAGGTATAAACACATTTATTCACCTGATTCAAGGGAAGTCTTGAATCCTTAAAATAATGCTTCCCCCTTTTCAGATATGGAAACGTGTTTTTGAGGAAATATTTAAATAGACATGAGTTGCAGGAAAACAGAACATAGGATAGAGTGACAGCTATAACGGGGGAAACTGGCATTTTCAAAACAAATTCTAGTAACCTAAGAATTCTTCTAGTTAGCCCTATATAGACAATTTTGGGCAGTCAAGATGTTGAAGAGCATTCTAGAATGGCAGCTAGGAGCATAAGATGCAAATCTGACTTTCAGCTGTCCTATTACCCTTGGGTGTCTGAAGACAACTCCCCAATTTCCAGAGCTTTGGCCTCTTTCTCTGCAAAGGTGAGGAAGCACTGGATTGTGAAAGCATGGTTTGAGGGGTGGGATGGCCCACTTCAGGACATGTCTATAAAGGTGAAGTCCCTCTCCTGGTATCCCTCCCACAGCTGGAAAATATTCTAGAAACCACCTGTCAGAATGAGGAAATTGAGCATGCAAAAATGCAAAGACAATAGTGATACTGGCAACAGATTCTAAAAAAGAGAGATGACAAGAGCCAGCTGCCGGACACCTGCTCCATGCTCAGTCACCAACTCTGAAACCAGAACTCAGTGCCAGAAAGGCAAGACAGACATGCACACATCCCATGAATCTCAGAGCTGTTTCTCAGCCTGTGATTTCCAGCTTGCTTTCAGTCAGTTCAAAGAGCTGCCAGGGTAGTGAAGAATGTGCTAGAACAAATGACTACAATCGCCTTTAAAAAGAAGAGAGAGATAAGCCCTTTGCTGTTTGCACACATAATTGTTTGGGCCTTTTTCTCTTCTAATGTGATGCTTTAGGCTGTCCCCAGAGGAGTCACAACCCACAGTTTGAGAACCATTGCTCCAGCACATACAATGGGTCGTCTGGCCTCACCATTCTTCCCTTGGTTATTTCTCCAGTGTTCTCTTTGCTTTACTTTTATACCCTGTCTCCAAACTTCACAAACAGATACATGCCCTATTCTTTGTCTGTCTGTCTATCCCTGTCTCCACCTGTCCATCTGCCTTGTTTGGGAAAAACCCACAGGATAAAGCAAAAGTTAATCAAAAAGGAAGATGGACTCCCAAAGAAAGCTTTCTTTCAGAGTGCTGAACTGTTGCCTCTGCTTTTCCTTTATGGATGCTATTTGGACAAAGTCTGCAATGAAACTTCCCCTAAACAATAACTCTCTAAGTGAAGCTATTTTGTGGCTGATTTTCTTCCTTTACAATTTCCTGCTCTAGTGCAATATTTCTGGACACTTAACCTCTCACTCCCTTTCAATAGGAATCTCTTCCTTTATGGTGAGTAACAAAGCTAGGAAGAGAAGCAGGTGTTCAAAGCCTCAGGGGCCACAATTAAAAAAAAAAGTAAATCTTCATCCTTCATCTATATAGAACATACCCTTGAAAAAAAACACGCCTTCCTGGGTGTTATGTTCAATTTGCTTAACTGTGCGTGCTTACAATAAGCTTGCCAGAAAATTTCTGTGATGCCCTGTTTTTCTTGTTCTTGTTAATGAGAGGGAAACCCTACACAACACACTCCCTTGGCTCAGCTCATGCCCTGACCGAAGGTAAGGGGTCTAACTAGAGTAAGGACAAAGGGACCTTCAGGGGCTTTGACATCAGTCCTTTATGATTGCAATCATGGTGTAGCACTCAAAAAGTCCAATTCTGAGACAAGTTTATTTTTGTAATATGAGTTCTTTATAAAATAACCATGTCATACAAATTGAATTATAGTGCCATTGGTCCACTACTTTTATTTTCTAATTGGGTGAAAGGGAATCCAAGATGATCTATGGAAATAATTAAACTTTTTAATGTGATAAATTAGTGAAATTAACCTGTTAATTATTGTGAGACATTGAAATATTAGTACTTTCCATGCAGAGTGAGGAAATGTTAGAGACATTACCTGATACCTTTAAAATATTTTCTTCTATATGTTACCTTACTTTTCTAAAATAAAATATAAGTAAATATAAATATAAAATATAAGTAGACTCCTGGGTGCTTACTTGTCCTTAAATATGAGGTTCATGTCTTGAGTGATACAGTCATAGTGATATTGTCTGTGCATTTTTATAATACCAAAGACTACAATCAACCCAAATGCCACTAATGGGAAATATATAAAATAAGTTTTTCTATCTCCACATTATAGAATGACACCAAATTATTAAATCAAAAGGAAAAATATTACTAACAAAATGATGCATTAATTAAAGTCATAAGGATACCTAGCATCCACTGAGCAACAATGACTGAATGACATTTATGAAATGGATAAATATATGTACCCCTCTCACATTTCCATGATGTACATACTATCACCAGCCCCAGTTTGTAAGTAGGAAAACCAAGATGTGGAGAGGGTTTTTGTTGTTGCTGTTGTTGTTTTGTTTTGTTTCAGAGATAAGAGAATGCAGAGAGGCAATAATAATATAAAAACAGAACCAATCTTATTCTGTGGTACTATTGTATAAACTGTTACAGAGTTATATAGAATATGTGTCTATCTGTAAGAGAATATATATTGAAAAAGAAGGGATGGGGAAGATACATACCATTAATTTATTTGAATTATAGTTCTCTAAAACATGTGCTTTCCTAAGATTTTCATTGTTAGTTCATAGACTGTTAGCATAATTCAATAGCCTTTTCAGTACCAGCCGCGGCTTTTGTAAGGCCCAACACTTGGAAACACATAATACAATAGCCATCACTGTGGCATCCCTTAGGAACATGAAGCTCTTCAGCACTTAACATGTGGCCCTTTCAAACTGACTTCTACTCAAACAATGAAACCCTTGTCAGGTTTTGAAAAGAAAAGATGTAAAATTTCTCATTAAACATTTTTATTAAATTCTTGCAAGGATGTCTGTATTGCATGAAGTTATTGTTAACTTCATGCATTTCCTTGACTTTTGGAAAGGTGTCTACTAAAATCTAAAATTGCTCATCATTTGGCTAGATGTTAAGGATTTTGAAGAATTCAGGTTTCTTGGAGTTTCTCTTTCTTTGCCTTCAGCATTAGTGCTCCTGGGTTCTTGATGGGCCTTAGAGTCCCCTGAGAAACATCAAGTACCACCCAGACCCCCTGTCAGAGGTTCTGAATGGCCTATGCTGACCTGTGCTAGTCAGCTACTCCAGGGTCTGCTGTGTTTTGGATTATGCGTCCTAATATAGGCCATGCAGAGAACAGCTTCTCTATGTCAAAGAGTGTCCAAACAGCTTGGTTGTTCCAAAGGCATTTCTTCTACTATTTGAGAAGCTGTACTTTATGTTACTTTACCAAGTAGAGGTTTTTCCTTTTTAAAAACAATATCAAGTAAATTGGAAGGCAGGACAAATTTTCAGTCGCAGGAATATGTTAAAAGTTTTAAAATCTTTACTTGTAAAGCTTCTTTATTCTAAATAAATCAGTCTTATTTATAGTGCTCTCTGTCCTCCAGACCTTTCAAGCAGTGGCATGTAAAAATGCTTCAGATGGAGCAAATGGAAGTTGCAAACCTATTTACATTCGGAGTATGATTATTTAAGCCCTCCCTCAAAGAGGACTGGCTCAGAGGATGTGTCTTTGTAAATCACAGAAATAAATTTTTATGGCCCTAACATTTTACTGCCCTATGAACAGAATATGGTGCCCATGCTACTAACATATTTTGCATCCTTACTCCAAGTTTGTAAAAATGCTGCTCAAAGTTGACTCTTTCCATGCATCATATTTTATGGAACCAACATTCAGTTACCCAGTCTTTCTAGCATTTTGCATAATTCCTTCTCCTTTCCCCAATGGTGTTTTTCTCCGTACTCTGGTTTCTGTTACTGATTGGATGGTAGTGATAAGAGAAGACTGCTAAATAAACTAAATTAAAATGAAATTGGGAGACACAGTTATCTGTCAGTTTTCTGGACGAAAATACTCAGGGAATCTGGCTTACTTTCTGGACATTGCTATTAGCTACATAATTATTTTCTAGTGTAAGGTATTATAAACTAAGCCACAAGGCTCTCATTGTTTTGTTAACATTTAAACTAAAATGTTACCTTCAGCTTTATTTAATTTTTTTCCAAATTACTAAAATTTTCTCATTAGTTGCCTGTGTTGGCAAGATAAAATAGTTTCTTCCAGACAGACACATCTGTCTTGTTTTCTGTTTCTCCCCATGTCTAGTAAAATACTTCACATGCATTGTTTTTAAATGAGAGAAAATAAGAATTTCCCATGGCATTTTAAAATATAATATTGTCTCATTTGTAATAAAATTCCTTAATAATAAAGTGAAGTTACACTTTATTCACTCAGAATTTTTCAGGTTTTCTGTTTATTTCTGAATAATTACAAAATTGTATTACTAAATGGTTTTAAAACTAAATTTCTAGCCGGGCGGTGGTGGCACACGCCTTTAATCCCAGCACTCGGGAGGCAGAGCCAGGCGGATCTTTGTGAGTTCAAGGCCAGCCTGGACTACCAAGTGAGTTCCAGGAAAGGCGCAAAGCTACACAGAGAAACCCTATCTCGAAAAACCAAAACCAAAACAAAACAACAACAAAAAAAACCCCAAAAAACTAAATTTCTAAAATACTCCTGTGTGCGAGAGTGCATGTGAGGTGTATGGGTGTGTTTGTGTGTGGTGTATGGGTGTGTATGTGTGAGGTGTATGGGTGTGTATGTGTGTGGTGTATGTGCATGTGTGTGGGGAGGAGCAGGTAAACTGATGCAGCAGAAGCCTGAGGAGAGCTTTCAGAGTCCCTCTTTATCAATCTCTGCCTTGTTCCTCTGAGAAAGTGTCTCTGGCTGAACGCGATCATGGTTTTCACCTCAGATGAAGGGCTGCAAGCTCCAGCAACGCTCTTGTCTCCACCCTCAGTGTTGAGGTGACATACATGTGAAGGGCCATGCTTTAAGTGGGGGCTAGGATTGGAACCCCTGGTCCTCAGGCATAGACAGCAAATGCTTTTAGATGCTGAGCCATCTCTCTCCCCCTAAGATACTTTTAAAAGTAGTTTTAAAACAAAAAAAAAAATTTGTTACCAAATTTTGGAGAAAGTAATTGAGCTACATTTTCAGCTTTTCCTATCAAGTATTCTTTCAAGGGGCAAAATGACAGCTGTAGATACTTTACACAGGAGGTACTGTAGCCTTCATGAAATGGTGGTGCAGCACTCATTCATGTCATGGAGATTAGGTGGTCAGACTGAGTGGGCTCAGTTAATTGGGCTGTGGTGGCTTCATCTTGGAAAGCCTGTGATGGTTAGGTCAGCCTAGGTCTCAGCTTATGATCTGATGGAAGCAATTATCAGGTCACTTTGAATGAAAAAATCTAGCGTGGATGTAAATTGGGGACGCTTGCCATTCTCTTGTCTAGACATCTCAACTAAAAAGAACTGGGATTTGTGAAACTAGACATGCTAACTCACTGATCTGGAGGCTGCTATGGTATCAGGTAGGCTTATACTTTTTTAATCAAACTACTTGTGGAAGGGGCTGTATCCATTGGAGGATATACTTAGCAAAACAGCCGTAATGATGCTGGGAGTTATTCAAGCCTCATGTTATCTATCATTAGTATGCTCTTCTATGTGTGCTGAAAAGCAAAGAATGTTCCAGCAGAGGGGGATTCATACATTTACTACTTTAAAATAAATAATTACAAATTAGTCTCTATCTACTATGGAATAATTAACTGTTTAGAAATATCAGTATTGCAGGAATATGCTTTTTACTTGATAAACCCTGGAGAAATTACTCCTCTGCATCTGACTTTGGAGCTTTTTCTTTTAAGTGACAACAAAATGCAATAGTTATAAATATACTTTTTGGAACTAAGTGGGAAAAGTGATGATGTGCACTCGCTGTTCTAGAACCATTACAGGAATTAATTTAGTCTCAACTGGAAAGCAGCAAGGATAGCCAGTGCTTGACAGATTGGATTTCTCAATATAGTAAATTACAAACTGTGGAAAATTATGCAACAATTTATCCAAATAAAACTCTGCAAAACCTTGACAGTAAGAAGTTCAGCTTTAGCCATTAACTCCTCTGGCTGAAAGACCCTTTAGCACAGCCAGGCTAGCTTGTCATACATTCTCCTGCTGGCTAGCTGCTTAATTACCCAGCAACTGGAGTAGATGGGCTAATGTTCAAACTTGAGTCACTATATTTACCCTCCTTAACTTAATGCTTATCATTGCAATGGTCAAGATTTATTACAGGATTCTTGTGGTGATATTGTGTTCCCCAATATATTGTGCACTTTAAGAAACTTATCTGGGGTCAGAGAACAGAACATCCGCTAGACAGACATAGAGGCCAGAAAATGGTGGCACAGACACCTTTAATCCTAGCATTCCAAAGGCAAAGATTCGTCTGGATCTGTGTGAGTTCAAAGCCACACTGGAAACAGCCAGGCATGGTGACACACGCCTTTAATCCCAGGAAGTGATGGCAAGAAGCAGAAAGGTATATAAGGCTTGAAAACCAGGAACTAGAACCTGGTTACGCTTTCAGGCTTTTGAGCAACAGTTCGCCTGAGATCCATTTGGATGAGGACTCAGAGGCTTCCAGTCTGAGGAAACAGGATCAGCTGAGGAATTGGCGAGGTGAGGTAGTTAGGGCTTCTTCTGCTTCTCTGATCTTCCAGTATTCATCCCAATAACTGGCCTCAGGTTTGTTTTTTATTAATAAGACCTTTTAATATTCGTGCTACAGATTCTTATCTTCCAGACACGACACACAGATGGTTTCATTTGATCCTCACATGACCCTTTTGGGAAGAGAGGGCTTAGCCATCATGGAGTATCATCACAAAATGGCAGACATGGGTATGCAGGAAACCCCAAAGTAAACAGTGGTGTAATATGTTATATAACTGTTTAGGAGACTGCCACTTTTGTGGGGGTCTTGTATAAATTTGATCTTGAAGTCAGAGGTTTGAGTGTTTGCCTTCGAGAGCCTGCCTTTGTGTCTCCGTAGGTCCATGTTCTTATTTTTGTATGATATGTGTGCCATTCTTCCTGTGTGCCTGTGCCTGCCTGTGTGAGTCCTGCGTGTGCTAGAACATGATGGGTGCCTGCTGGCATCTGCTCCATAGTGGTCTGTGTGCCGTCCTTTGCTCACAGTAAACCAAGTGAGTCTTACCAGTATATGACTCCTCAAATTCTCTTCAACTCCTTGTCTCCCATGACCTTCCTCCTTTCCTGACATTAGAATCTTGACCACGGAGAACATTATATTGAAAGTCCTATTATTTTTACTTTTTATGGGTAAAAGAACTAAGGGTTCGTTAGAAAGGGCATAGAACTTGCTGGGTGTCCTGCAGTGAACACATGTTAAAGTTGAAATTCAATCACAAATAATCTGACGTTATTATCTAGTTTTAAGCCTAGCATGTTTCTTTCAAAAATATATGCATATATATATATATATATATATATATATATATATATATATCATAGCCTATGCATATCCTAGGCTTTATGATAATCTATACAGTAGGTAAAGCTATGTATTGATTTAAATGTATATTAAAGAGATAAACTTTTGGTCAAACCTGTGACTTTAACATATTTTTACATGGGATGTGCCTAAATAAGTAAATGGGTAACATGCACAAAGTAGACCATGTGCATATCATGATGGGATACAGAAACACTTATTAACATCTCCCTAGTTAACTGTTAGGATATAAGCGTGATAGGGATTAGTTGATCACTACTATAGATTCTCATGTATGGAATGTCTACATCATTATTTCTTTCCAGTGATGCTCTAATATCACTTCAATATCCGAGATATAATTATCAACTGCAGTCCCTATGGAGCACTGTGCTTTCCCTTTTTCTTGACCCATTATGGATCAGTGCATTATAAATATGTCCTTAAAACAATGCCAGCAGTACTGATGGAAATGCTGGTTCTAGGGTGGTCAAAATGAAATCACTCATACATTTTCAGGAGGAGGAAGACCAAATTGATGAATCACCTGGAACCGTCTGCTGCCATTAAAAATCACCACCTGCAGCCGGGCGTTGGTGGCGCATGCCTTTAATCCCAGCCCTCGGGAGGCAGAGCCAGGCGGATCTCTGTGAGTTCGAGGCCAGCCTGGGCTACCAAGTGAGCTCCAGGAAAGGCGCAAAGCTACACAGAGAAACCCTGTCTCAAAAAAAAAAAAAAAAAAAAAAATCACCACCTGCAATAAAAACTAAAGCAGCGCCGGGCGTTGG
>CABHPR010125228.1:11278-30216 GCA_902168415.1 Peromyscus melanophrys
TGAGGACATTTAAAGCCATTGAGGAGATAGTTATTATCACATTATTATGCTGTTTAGACACTAGTACTGAGGACATTTAAAGCCATTGAGGAGATAGTTATTATCACATTAATTCCCTTGACTAATGCACACTTGAAGAACCAAATGTACTACAGCCAAGTCATCCTATTTCCTGTTGCTTTGGGGTTCACCCTGTCCTTTGTAAATACTACCATTCACAAACAATCCCTTGATAGTATCCACAGAGTCTCTCCTTAGCCTCTAAATTCTTATGTCTTATTTGCATTATTCTGAATGGTTTTTAATGTTTGCTACCTTATACTACAATTTCATTTATATTAGCTTTCCCTGTCTTACAAAGCTCCATGATTATAATAGCTCAAAAAAAAATCACTGTGGAATAACCTAAAGATACATGAAATGCACTTTCCATCTGTAAAGATCTGGAATACAGTGGTGCTGAAGGTCTCAGGTAGAGAATTTGAGTCCTGGCCTCTTACCTAGTCCCCTTCATTCTGATCTAAACATTCTGTGGACAATCTGGGAAAACTTATTTGGTAGATGTGGTTTGAATGAAAATGGCCCCCATAGGCTAACAGGGAATGGCACTATTAGGTGTGGCCTTGTTGGAGTAGGTGTGGCTTTGTTGGAGGAAGTGTGTCACTGGGGGTGGGTTTTGAGGCCTCAGAAGCTCAAGCCAGGCCCAAAGGCTCACTCTCTCTTCCTGCTGCCTGTGGATCCAGATGTATAACTCTGAGCTACCTCTCCAGCACCATCTGCCTGCATGCCACAATGCTTCACACCATGACAATAATGGACTAAACCTCTGAACTGTAAGGCACCCCCAGTTAAATGTTTTCCTTCATAGCAGTTGCCATGGTCATGGTGTTGCTTCACAATATAGAACACTAAGACAGAAGGGGCTGGTGAGAAAGGGAGAGAATATAGCTTGGGAAAGTCCTGTCCACCATGACGTAGTTAAAAACTCCTTATTTCATTCAACACATTAATTCAAATATTTATTGCATGAACATTGTACTAGGCAATATTCTAGGTGATTGGCACTCTACAGGGTAATCATACTAAACATCCATATGACCCTGGAGACTTCTTTTGCATTTAGGTCCTTCTTGGAGGAAGGAGCAAGGATCCTTGAAGAACTGAACAGTGGGTCAGAGTGACACTGGTATAATAAAACAGCATCATTCAGGGGTTTACAGGTCATGACAAGAAATTTAGCTTTTACCCCAAGACAAGCACCCAAGGAAGGATTCAGTGAGAAAAGTAACTGGTAGAGCTGTGCAAAGCAAGACTTAGGCAGAATCAGCATTTCTTCTAGAACAAGGGAAATCAGTAAGCACAATCACCAATCAACTAATATTTTAATGGCACTGGGTAAAAATTGAGATGAATATTGAAGACTTCATGTATTCAAATTCTAAGAGGAAAATTAAGTAAAACATTGCTTACTGGCATCAACAGTAATTTCAACTCATTCTTAAAATCATGAATTAGTTTCCTTATGTCTGTCAACCTGTCTTCTCAAGATTCTACACAAGTTAAGCATCAGAAATAAGTCTCAAATATAAAAAAATGTTTTTATTAAGTGTGAAAGTAAAACAAGTACATCTATTTAAATACTCTTTACATATTTATAGATACAATAAAGACAAATAACTTATCAAAAATTACAAGTTTTAAGAGTACTATTTTTAAAAAGTCAATATACAGTTTCTGAAAATACTCTATTTTATCCATAATCAGTGACTATTATGTTTTTTTTTTTTTTTTTTAAAGTAACTCACGTTCTTGGGGAAAATATGGAAGATTTTAAGGATGTCTGCCAGAATGCTCAGTAACAGGCCTTCATTCTAGGTCTGACAGAGGGTATGCACTTGCTGAGGACTGTGTTTGAAAGTTTTGAACTGTAGTGAGCTCAACATCTCACTTCACTTTCAGACCTCACAGCACCAACATAAACAAAAATAAGTCAAAGTGTGTTTTGAGGTGCTTTTCTTCATACGGAGCGAAGAACTTTCTCTTTCGCTGGGTGGAAAACCATGGTATACTGGGATGTCCAATCTATTATGCAGGGCTTCACTAAGCCAAAGCAGCCACACTGAAAGAAATCTGCCAGGTTCTGTGTGAATCCAAGGCTGTCAAGAAAAGAAGAGAAGACAGCTCACTATGTTTTCTGTGTTGCTCCTGACAAGCATTCACCCAAATTGTAAGTGATCACTGAGCATCCGTGATACCACACTCTCTGAGGACCTTGTGGAAAGTTGACAGGTAAGCGGCAGCTCCTGGTATGGAACCCTAAAGCTGAAACTCCATTTGATACATTGACAGCCTCTTACTTCCCAAGCTCAACCCTTTCGAGATACCTCTCTGACCAGAGGTCCACATTCAACCTCCTCATTTTTATATTCAAGACAATACTCAATGACCTCAGGATCTACTTCCCCACACCCATCTCTGCAAACCTCCTACTCCTAGGTTGGCTATTTTTCCATGATTATGAACTGTGGGCCTGGAACACACACTCCCTCACCCTTATCTCCTGCTGATTCTCAAGGTCCAGCCAATATCCACAATCTTCCTAGAGCCTCCATGACTGTAACTATCTTCAGCATCACCTTTTCTCCATCAAATTCCTGAAACATTCTATCTTACTCCAGCACAGGGAATACTTAACTTTAATGCACACACCTATGCCCTATCTTTTATGCTAAAGCCAATCTACACATACCAAACTGTGTATGCAGCACCTCGACCATGCTGCTGTTAGATGGTTGTGATCTACATGAGCAGCAAGCTGTAGTCAGTAAAGGATTAACCTAATCAGAGAGCGACTTTCCAGAAGAGGGCTGCAAGTGTAGGACTGTGTTGTGGGATAATCTTTTTGTACACTGTGAAGATATGTCTCTACCGAAGGCATTTTCTGATTGGTTTAATAAAGAGCTGAATGGCCAATAGCTAGGCAGGAGAGAATAGGTGGGACTTCTAGGGAGAGAAAGGAACTCAGGAAGAATCAGAGGCATGCGGATTTTTGTCAGGCAGACAAGGAGGGAGTTGGACATGCAGTATGAAGGAGAAGTAACAAGTCACATGGCACAATACAGATTAATATAAACAGGTTATTTTAAGTTATAAGAGCTAGTTGTGGCCAGACCTGCCTCTCCTCCTTGCATCAAGGCACTTGGTATGCCAGCTTGTGTTGACTACCCAAGGGAGGGGATGGGGTGGGATAAGGGGAGGTGGGGAGAAGTGGGAGAAGGGAAGGGAGGCAGAACAGGGGTTGGTATGTAAAAGGAAAGAAATTTTTTTAAAGAAAAAAAAAGAAAGAAAAAAAAGAGCTAGTTGTGAATTGCTGTGGGATGTCTTTTTGTATGCTGTGAATATGTGTGGCTCCCACTGGATAATAAATAAAGCTGTTTTGGCTTATGGCAAGAAAGATTACAGCTAGGAGGGAAATCCAAGTAAAGATACAGAGAGAAGGGCAGAGTCCCAGAAATGACAGCAAGAGTTTCCACCTAAAACCTGAGAGAACTTACTAAAATGGAGCTAAGAGCAGCTTCTTGGTTTGTATGCCCCATGGGGGCCATGATACAGAGATGCTGCTGTACAGAAATGCTCTGGCATTCAAGCTTGAGCACAGCATGGTGGATTCCCATTGCAGTAGACAGAGGCACCTCCAAGCCATGCACAATGCTGCATGGGGGATTTAGATTTTGCTAGTACAGACACCCCCCCCTAAAAAAAAAGGGTTTCTGGGCTACATGCTGCTTGATGGAGGCATAGATCCACTGCTTCCCAGAGTTGGCGGTAAGCATGGCTCCCAGAGCTGTAGTGTTGGAGCCCATTTTTCCTAGTGGCTTTACCCAGCAGGTCTGCATAGAGAGGATCGTTGGACCACAGGCCTGAGTGCAGGTGTTTGAGATGATCTGAACTTGGCTGTGCTGGAGGGAGGTCCACTCCTTGGCATTCCTTTAAATACGCTAGGGCAGAGACAGTTAATGCCTGATGGATTAGGATCCAGGCCCTCCCAAGTCTATCCTGTATTTTCTGTTTCTCTCTCCTCTATCTTTTTATTTAATATTTCCTGCTGTTTCTACTCAAGAGTACTCTGGGGAAAGGTAGGGGTGAGGGATGCCCCTCCCCCCCACTGGAGGTAAATGTACCTCCACCATGTTGAAAACTTAAGCAGGGAAGAACCAGCAGTCAGGGCTGCCACTTCAGTCCTAGCCACACTGCAGTTTAAATCAGTGGTCAAAAAACGATTACAAATACACAATAAGATAGATTTCGACAGAATAAAACTCTAAACGGTTTATATTATGTGTAAAAGGCATAGGCTTGAGAGAGAGAAGAGAAAGGATATAGTCATAAAAATAAAGTCTTAAAAAGTAATATATAAAAATATAAGCCACATTAAGATAGAAATTACACAGAGAGTCTGGATTATGTTGTCTTTGGGATTTTTAACTAGAGAGAGACATTTGATTGTAAAGGCTGCTGAACTAATATATATATTAAAGGTATCTTGACTTCAAAATTTGGGTCTAAGGATATGTTGCTTTGGAAAGAGGGTCTACTTTTGTTTCCACAGAAGATGAGAAACCATGGATTCCTTCCAGGTTAATATGTCTCATCAAGAAGACCCCTGAGAGTTCTCTAGATGACCCAACATCCAAAACAGCATCAAGGCAACTGGTTGAGATGATACAGTCAGGACAGATTAATAGCGCCCCCAATCAGCAGGAAGTAGCCTAAAATACTATGCTCACATTCCCAAAAAATTGATTATGGGTGTTTGTTTAGGGGTTTGGTTACAAATTGTTATTGGTCACAGTCAATCTCTTTCTAAAAGAAGCGGGATATAATATAAAAATGAATGATATAAAAATGATAGGACAAAAAGGTAGATTATTGAATCTACTTTAATCCAAAAAACAACTATTAATCTTACATATTTTACATTACTATGGATTTTGGTTTATTGATACAAATTTAAAGTTAATTTTGTTATACTGTATGTATATTTCTACCCTTGTTTAAGGTATTATGTTTATGCAACTCATTTAAAATTGTAATGTATCATTAAGAAATACAGATTAATAGTCATCTATGATAATCAAACTTATAGTCTTATTAAGTTTTTTAGGTATACAAAGACATATTTCAATTAGATAATCTTCAAACACTTCAAAGACCTATAAAATATGGCATTTAAAAATGTTTTAAAAACTTAGATTTTTCTTGACAGTAAGACACATATGCTCCTGGCAGCACCAATTACTTCAAAGAGGAAGATGGGCATCAAAGACACTCCATATGGAGTTTGCTTTCTTTATGGCAAAAGTTAGCCATTTGGGCAAGAAACTGCTCTTGCCTGGACTGCTTGACAGTATTATATAAACTGAACATGCAGGACCCATAGGAAGATGACCACTGAACTTTGTAAGGCGAGATGGTCCTTCAGGTTCCTGCTTCACAGAAGAAACTGCCAGACATTCTACAGGACACAGGGAGAAGCGACTGAGGAACTCTGCCAGAATGGGTGAAACAGTCCTTAAAATTTCCTGCTTCACTGAAAGCTATGCCAGAGACTTCAGGTCTGTAGGCTGAAGATGGATGCCCCAATGCTGCAGAGGAACTTTGGATGACTGTCTAGGCAGCCAGATGTCTCTGTCATTTCTAGAATTATGGTAGTTGCTTGCAATGCACTTCCTGTTTACTCAGGTAATATTATATCCTTCTGAGGTCTTTGATGGAGCTGAAGACTAGATAGTTATAATTATAGTTTTCCTTAGTCATGATAAAAGATATATTAGAGATAAAACTTGAGACTCACAAAAATAGGATAGATAGAGTATTTTCTTTAATTTTGCCAAATACAAATAGACTAGATATTGTAACTGTAATTCTTGCTTGATAATGGTTTCATTATATATAATTTTTACTATGTTAAAATGAAAACCTTCCTTTTTGACTAGACAGAAAAGGGGAAGTGCTGTGGGATGTCTTTTTGTATGCTACAAATTTGTGTGGCTCCCATTGGATAATAAATAAAGCTGTTTGGGCCGATGGCAAGAAAGCTTACAGCCAGGCAGGAAATCCAAGCAGAGATATAGAGAGAAGAAGGATAAAGTGGGGAGAGACGCCAGCCACTGCCCAAGGAGCAACAAGATGCCAGCAGACCGAAAACACCATGGCCACGTGGCAACATATAGATTAATAGGAATGAGTTAATTTAAGATGAAAGAGCTAGCTAGCAAGAAGCTGAAGCCATAGCCCATATAGTTTGTAATTAATATAAATCTCTGAGTGATTATTTTACAAGTGGTTGTGGGACTGCAGGTGGGAGAGTTTCGTCCAGACTGCTGGGCAAGGCAAGACCAGAGAAATTTCAGGCTACGTGAACAAGCCTAAGCTAAAGCCAAGCATTCATAATTAATAAGTCTCCGTGTCATTATTTGGGAACTGGCGGTCCAAAGAAAGTCTGACTACAGAACTGAATGACTGACAGTGGGGAGACATGTTGGGAATTACAGGGTCTAGCTCAAGATGTTACTGAATAAAACTAACAAGTGGGCAAAAAAGTAAGATATTGATTTGGGTGAGAATTTGGAAGCTAGCCTCAAAGTGGCTCTAAGGTCTTTAGTTCCTTGGTCTTATATTTTTATCAAATGAGCACCAGCTCTCTCTGGAAACTTCTCTAAGCCTCAGATTGCTATTCTTCCCTTCTCTAAGAGAACCTGCCTGACATTTCTTCTACCTCTGTCACAAGACTCCTGTACTTTAAGAGCTCTCCTCCCCTCCTTTTTTTAAGGCAAGGTCTTACATACCAAGACCCTACCTGGCCTAGAACTAGGTAGACCAGACTAGACTTGAACTCAGAGATTCATCTGCCTCTGCCTCCTGAGTATTGGGATTAAGGCATGCACCATCACCTCTGGCCTGCTTGTAGACATCAACGGAGTAAATATTCATTCCTCTAGCTAAACCACCAAGATACAGACTTATGACTGCCAGTCTCAAGTGATCATCACCAGCTTTACACTACTCTCCACACCTCACTGGAGCCATCTCTTCTCCCCTCCATAAATCCACACTGTAACATCAAACCAGTCCCTGATTCTCTTGTCTAACAGCCTAACACCACGAGCAGGCTTTGAAACAGACGGCCACTGAGATATGCACTGAGAGCTCAAATCCCTTGAGGGCTCTGGGTCACCTCTACCACGCCCTCAGCCTCCAAGACACTGGCGGCAGGGAGATAAGCTTCAAAGCCTGGTCTTTCACACCACAAGCTCAGAGTTCCTACAAAGCATTCTTAACTTTAAAATTGAGGACCAGTTTTACGGAGCCAATGTTCTAAAAATCTAGCTTCTCTCTGACACAGGTGGGCGTGTTACACAGAGAATTAAAAGAATAATTGGGGCTTGAAAGCCATGTTAAAGTTCTGGCAAAGCACACTATCCAATGCTTTCTACAGAACCTTGTGGCTGGCTTGTCAGCCACATGCTTAATTATCTCATGCTGACTCCTTGCCAGCAACACACAACCTTGTGATCACTTAGTTCAACTGGAGGGTCCCCATCTTGGCAAAACTTCAAAGTACTTATATTCGTGCTGAGTCCGGTAGACTAAATTTCTGACCCCACTGGGCGTACAACCTTATCACTTAAAACCGAACACTGAGACTTCCAAGAAAGATAGGCTTGGTTCCACCAGATAGTAAGTCAGAGAATGGAATTAGGTCAAGAAATCAGTGGCTGGAAATCTTCCAAGGACTTGGTGACCAGACCAGAATTCACTTACTTATATGGTGTCTTCCTGAGAGATAATGTCTGTTTCATGTGCCTGCTCTGCTTTAACAGGCTGATTCTCTCATGGGAGGTTAGGCCCAGAAATGCAATCTGAAAAAGATGGAGGTTCATCAAGACTTACATCTTAAAAGTGCATTCTAGGTGGTAAACATTTAGTACTCATCAAAGACTATATCCCCTAGATTTCTGGCTAAAGATCATATTAAGGACAAAGATTCACAAGGTTAAACTATATTTCCTCTTGTAAAATATAATGGCTAGACTTACTGTCTGAATTTTATTAATACTCAAGAAACCACTATACATTGACTCAGAACTATGAAATCACTTTTCACTATAGCCATGTCTTGGGGCCACATTTAGATTTCAACACAGGACACACATCTGTTGAACAACTGAAATAGGGTAAGGTAGTATCAGTACAGTTATCAGTTTCTGAGTTCTTCTGAACTATTCTTTAATAAAGTGTCAAAGAAAAAAGTTAATACACTAAAGGGAAGAATATCCAATACATAAACTTGAAGAGTAAGGACTAAGATGATTAAGAAACTCTTAAATCACAACAGTTCACATGGTTTAGCTCATCTAAACCTTAAACACCTTGTGTCAATTTCCAATCTGTATAATGGAGTAATCACAGCATCCTCATTACACTATGTTGAGGATATGAGATATCATATCTAAGACATATGCTGAGGTTGAGGGAGGTGAAATAAGTAGTCCAAGGCCACAGAGCTGAGAGAGAGGCAGACTTGGGTCTGGCAGGTCAGTGTGAGACACAGCTTCTGCTTCCAACCATTAGCCTGCATGCTCAGTTTGATTTAATGCAGTTAAAGCCATCTTACATCAGGGTATTTAGGAAATCAAAGTTTTCAGAGAACTGGGTTGTTTGGTTCCTTAAATAAACAATTGTGAGATTCTTGCTTGTGAAAATTATCTGAAACCTTTAGTCTATTTTTTTCCTTATTACAGACAAATACATCAGTCTTTCTTTAATATTAGTGCTACCATGTGTTTGTTTTGGAGACAGGTCTTGTTTTGTAGCCCAAGCTGGCCTTTAACTTCTAATTCTCATGTTTTAACCTCTTGGGAGCTTGCATTAGAGTTGTTAGGACTCCATGCCCACCTTAGCTATTAAGGGTGTCTGAACCTCATTTGTCACCTTATCACTAGGCCTCTGGTCAGAGGTGAGGTTTCTACCTTTGTTAGACTTTGCTTCCCTATCCATAAAATAGAGCTACTACTCTGGTATTCTCCCTACCTCAAGTGTTCATGATGAATTAGATGTATAAATGCTTTGGAAAACGTACTTATAAACTGAGTATTAATATGTGAGTACTCACTGGTAATACTGATTCTTACTCCCTGAGCTGCTGACATCAGGAGGATAGAGACGAATGTTCAGTTTCATCAGTGTTAACCCCTTTCCTTAGCATTTCCTGACTCCTTTCCCTTGTCCTCTTACTTCTATCATTATTTTCCTCATAAAAGTAGAATCTGCTCTGCTTTTGTGGAATAATATTCTAAACCCTAGTCTTACAGTAACTGCCTTGTACTGATTACTGTTGCCCACTCCATGCAGACAGGGCACAGCAATGAGGCACAGGACAGGGCAGGAAGCTCTGCAGAAAAAAGCTCTGTGAACTTTCTAAACAGGTGGTTACCCTGTCCACTGGTTAGTGGCCTGTCTTTCATCTTCCCCCCTCTTGCATCTACCTAAGAATTGTATAAGACAACAGAATTGGAAGAACTGAAGGAATTAACTGCTTTGCATTTGTGCAAAACTTTACAGTTTATATCATGTTTTCACACACTATATGGCTTAAATGTAAGAAGAAAAGAACCCTGCATGGGACTGTTAGAAGAACTAAGTTTCCATTTCTGATTCTGCCACTCACTGAGTGACTTTGGGCAACTCAATTCACCTCTCTGTACCATAAATTAAAAGGCCAGATTAGACCATTCCTGAGTAGGTACAGCCTCAGCAAGCAACCTTTAAGCTGCCTGTGAGAACAGATGGACTTTATTATCCTCATTTACAGACAAGGAAACCTAAAACTGAAGAGTGAGAGATGACATGCTAGACTTACAGAAGGTGCCCTGGAGCTAGTCTTCTGATTTTAAAGTCAAGTCTTTCTACCCAACTATGAGTCCTTGAAAATTTCATTCAGAGCCATAGTAAGAATACCTGAAAGAGTTGATTTATTAATAAAAATGTTGACCATGAGAAATGGAAAGCTGCTAGCAAGAAGATATACAAAACCCAGGGAGAACAGGCCACTATCTGACTGAGGTAGGTCCATAGTCCATCTTCCTTGAATGTTGTGGCACAATGATTTGACCAGTCTGTAAATCCAAAGGGAAGGAAAAGCATTATTATCAATGACAAAAAGTTAGCTATCTTCCAAAAAGATAAAATTATATAGTTCTATTTAGGGAGAAATGACAGACAATAGCACAGATCAGAATTCAACTTTAGGGATGGGAAGAGTAGCTCAGAGTGGAGAGCATCCTTAGTGTGTGTATGGTCCTTGGTCCCAGCTCCAAGCTCAAAAGCAAAGCAAAACAAACAAAAACAAAAGCAGAAATTCAACTTTAGGAGTTTATTTTCTAAATGCAGCTCACATACTGGGGGTGAGAACGGGGACCTCAGTGGTGGTAAGGCTTTGACGGCACCACACCAGCAGTTAACAGTGACAGGGTTAAAATAAAAAGGGCCTGGAAAATCTTCACCATAAACAGCATACTCAGCATAAAATACACGGCCAGAATTTTTTAAGGGTCTGACAATTGAGGATAATGACATCTAATAAAACGTAATCATTTAAGAAAGCTATCTTCTTCACGTTAAGGGAAGTTATGGATTGGGTACAGGATTAAATATAAATACTTACTAAAGGTTCAGATGACCAGGACTGCTGTGGGCATAATACATAATATGAGCATCCAGATACCTTGAGGACACAATCTGTGATAGGGAGCCAGGCCTGGTGTACTTCTGCCATTGGCCTGACTCATAATTCTATCAAGAAAGGCCAGGGTAAAGGGCCTCACAGACATACCAGTCCAACACAAGAATACAGAGCAAGATTCAGTCACTGCCCACTTTCTCCTCCAGGGTATCTGTATGACAATTAAAAGAGGCTTTCACTGTGGCCACGATTCTAACCCTTAACCCATGAACTGAGAGCAGCAGCAAGGGGAAAACAGGTAGGAGGCAGCAGAAACAAGGGAATGTTTTCAAGGTCGTGAGGCTCACAGGCACCACAACAGTACATAAAGGGTAGACTACTTCTGAAGTGAAAATTCTATAGATTTGCACTTCGATGTTCCACAAAGCCCTCTGACAATTTGTAAGCAGTTTCAGACATTCTCCCAAAGCAGCATGAGCATCTCTTGAGACAGGAAGAAAATGAGTTCAAGACTGTCCCTTTTAGTTTTGAACATCTATTTTTCCCCCTTTTGATTCCTAACCATCTTTCATGAATATATGCCTAAAGCACCTTAAGAGCCGAGTAACAATCAAGGTGACACATTAAAGCAAATGATACATTTTAGAGCTTCTCATTAGGATAGCAAAAGAAGAGGCATCCTATGCACCTGATGGAAAAAAGAAAAAGAAAGAAAATAATTTCCGCAGCAGGTGGAAGAAACAACTGTTGGATGGGGAGAATATCTAGCTTCTTTTAGCTTATGGATTTCTACTGCTTCCTCCTGGGAATTTTTTTTTTCTTTTAATAACAGCATGACCTATAGTGAAGCGCTCACATTGACTTCAGATTTAGTATCAAAGATATGGCTGCAATGGTCATCTACATTACCTTATGCAAGGTAACAATTTCGTCCATGCTAATGTAGCCTTCCTAGGTATTCTATGGTTAATGACAAGGAACTCCCCCAACCCCCTTTCTTTATTGGAAACAGATTTTCTTTTCCTCACATATCTTGATTATGGCCCCGCCCCTTTACTCCTCCCAATTCTTCCCCACCTTCTCTCCATCTAAATCTAGCCCCTTTCATGACAGGGAATTCTTATTGTTCCAGGCCAATCATTCTCATCTTTAGGTAGCTCTGATACTTACATAGCCCTTCCTGATACGATGTAATGCCTTTCTCCATATAACCTGTAGGATGCTGACTTTCTGATTCACTTCTTTCTACTCTCAAATAGACCTCACACAAGATGAAGTGGATGGAGGCTGTGCTGAGAAAGAAGCAGCTGGTAGTGGGTCAGATGAAAAGGGTATGTAGCACAACTCTAGTAATAACAACATGAGTGGTAAACAAAGGAGGTGGGGTGGCAAGGAGGCCTTGTTAAGAGAAATGGAGCACAAGCTTGTGTTTACTGTCTGGAAAAAAATGACAAATGACACAAATACCTTCATCAGTGACAAAGTATGCTCAGCTGGTCTACAGAATTTAACTGTAACTCCTCATAAATAAAATATCGTATGAAAACTGGTCAAAGTCAGAAAAAGAAAACAATGAAGGGAAAGAATAAATATGTGTCATAAAACCAACTTGGAAAGACTGAATGTGATGGAAAACTGCTGCTGTCCTTATCAACATGGTGTTGTGCTGGACTTCAACACCAAATAATGTGACTATTTTTAGTGAGGAGAAACAAGGTTGGTACGAAGTCTGGCTCCTTTCTGCTAGGATCAAGTCCAAGAGACAAGCTGGTCCATGGGCCAACTTGAAGGCTTCCAAGAACAGGTTTCATTGTCAAGCCTTAGAGGGTAGCTGTCAGAGAAGGTCGGTTAAGATCTTGCCTGCTTCTTGTTACAAGACACATCTATGATGGTTTAAAATGCTCAGGGCTGCTGTGGATTTGGATAAGAACTGAGCCTGTTTGAGCTGGCCCTGGTTATGTTCTATAAAGCATTCTCTAGGGAACAGACAGCCAACATGTCAGGAGGGAAAGGTCTGACAGTGGCTGAAGCCTGCACTATGCCTGTGTCTGGGCACAAGGCAACCCAGGCCACACAGACACTAACAACCAACAAACAAGAAAAGTCAAACACAATATAATCTAACCCTGGCTGTTTGCAGGAGGGAAGTATAAGATGGAATAAGCACACGAAGAGCTGTCTTATGCCAGTGACTGGCTTAGTTGCTTAAGGTTGTTGCTGCCAAGTCGGCTGACACAAGTTTGATCCTGTTATCTCCCCACACAAACAAACAAATGTGAGAGGACAAAAACAACCCCCACAAATGCCTTAAATTAAAAGAAAAAAGGATAGAAGTGAGGATGATGGAAAGAGGAGACAGCATGAGAGGACAAGTGTGCTAGGGTTTGGAGTGTGGAGACCAAAAGAAAACATTGTTTCTGAAGACTTTAGCTCACAGCAATAAGCTAGAATATCAGTGGCACAAAACAGAGGGGGGGGGGGGAGTAGATATGAAAATATTAGGAGTCAAGACCATATCTAAATTTCCCCAGTCTTCAAAATACATAAACAACAAATAGTTAAAGCCTCAAGTTCAAATAAATACGACAATAAATAAATACTAGCACTACAGGTTCTTCCCCTAGGTGACCTATTTCAAGGTGTGAAGAGTGTAGTCACACAGTTCTTATGAGCTCACCAACATCCTTTACGCTTCACTTTAAACCCTGTCCTTCATCAGTCACCTTAGAACAGCACTGCACCGACACACCTAGGCATCTTTAAAAATGCTACTCAAGGTTATTTCTCTTCCAGGACTACAGAACAAGTGAGCCAATATTTTCTTCCCAATTTCTCCTCTGTGGCAGTTTCCCCCTCTGTTCTCAATCTCAGTGTGATTCTTCTCCAATGGCCTGCACTCTGAGAGCCTTCTCTTTAATTTGCTGTGACCACTGTCCTTCAACCTCTCCACTACCAGCCTCTTCTTTTCCCATCTCATTTACTCACTACCTCCTGCTTTGCACTCAGGCAGCTGGTTTCTCTTCACAGGCGGCCAAGTCTACACTCGACATAATGAATATCTATTCTGACCACTCAAATTCATCCAGGTACTCTTTTCAAGTACTGCAGAGTCACCTCTTTTTACACTTCTTTTTTTTTCTTTTTAAAAAATATTTATTTATTTTATGTATATGAGTGACCTGTCTTCATGCACACCAGAAGAGGGAATCAGATTCCATTACAGATGGTTGTGAGCCACCATGTGGTTGCTGGGAACTGCATTCAGGACCTTTTTAAGAGCAGCCAGTACTGTAAACTGTTGGGCCATCTCTCCAACCCCCTCTTCTTACACTTTTTGCAGCTTTCCAGTGTGAAGGGTTTTAAAGGTCCCACTTCATTCTTTCACTAGGGGTATGGTTTACACACTGGCCAGAGTGTGGCAGACAAGGGCTCACAAGGAAAAGACCTGGGTATGGGTGCATGAGCTTGTAAGAAACATTTATACTTACAGACAAAAGATCCATAAATGATCCAGTCACATACCATGGAAAGGGAAAGCAAGAAGAAGATGTAATGATGATGGTTGCCAAAACCTGCACCAGAAAAAAAGAAAACGTAATTAATATTTTCTTTTCCTAATAATTCCCCAGACAAGACTACTTTTCTGTGAAAAACCTTCAAAGTAAAACAGAAACAAGGCTTACTTTGCTTTTGAATACTACTAAACCAGACAGTTCTGATAAGACCGTCAGATGTCCATGTTAAATAATATTCCCAACTAGCCTAAAAGAAGACAATTTGCATAGAGCAAAGTTAACTAGGCAAACCCAGCTTTGGACTGCCCTACAATGCTAGTTGGAAGTAGCAGGTGAAATCACATCTGGTCCCATTCCATGGAATGTGTTTAAGTACAACCTACCGACATCCAAGACTAACTTGAAAGGGAACAGAAACAGCAAATCTGAAGAGCAGCAAGTACATAATCTATCCTGCTGGACACTAGACACAGAGAAGTGGGGAAACCATGGCCTACAAATAGGCTGTAGAAAAGGTGAAAGGTACCAGGCAACCAAATCCCTCCTACAATGTGTTAGCTGCTTGATGGTAGAGGTGGGAGCATTTTGGTGCTAACAACATAAATGCTCCTCAGTTACCACTGTATCAGTCTCATTCTCCTCTGAAGTAACAATATTAAGTAGCATCAACACCCACTCTAACAAGTGATCTTTGTTTATAATTACTAGCTGTGTTACTGTAGCCAAAGTCACTGGATTTTCTCTGATCCTTCAATCTCCCTTATAATAGCAAGAGGAGATAAGACCTCTCTCACTTCATAGGCCTGTGGTAACCAAACAGGCCTATGCATGTGGAAACACTGTCAAATGCAATTTGATAAACACAGACAGTAGATGGACCCATTAGACTGTTTCCTTGCTGCCATTCAGTCAGGCTAGCATAATGCCAACCATCTAATCTTTATGACAGAATGGGGCTTGGGAAGATTGGGACCCCAGGAATCATTCCACCACCTTTCACAGGAGGAGAAGAGAACATCAGAATGTATCACAGGAATCTGTCTGACCTGAAGCCTCAAGTTCCTCATGGGGATAGAAGCAAATCACTACTGAAATCCCTCACAGCTGCTTCTGTTAACTCTGGTTCTGTTTCCTACCTGAGCACTAAAGGAGGCATGTGAAGAAGGTAAGTAAGAAAAGTAAGTCACGACCGGGCGGTGGTGGCAGCGCACGCCTTTAATCCCAGCACTCAGGAGGCAGAGCCAGGCGGATCTCTGTGAGTTCCAGGCCAGCCTGGTCTCCAAAGCAAGTTCCAGGAAAGGCGCAAAGCTACACAGAGAAACCCTGTCTCGAAAAACCAAAAAAAAAAAAAAAAAAAAGGAAAGTAAGTCACAACATAAGAAATGAGTGTGACATTTGGAGTGTAAAATGAATACTACAAAATGATCTCAATTATTTACACTCTTTGCTCTGAAATGTAAATAGTAACAACTTCATAGTTATGCCCTGATGATCAAATCAGACACCATATAAGAAAATATTTCATAAACTCTAAGATACTACACAAATTACAATAGCTGTCATTAACAATCGGTTCATCATTTCCCCAAGTCTTAACTGTAAAGATTTTTGAAGAGGAGCCACAAAATGAAGACCTTGGATGGCTTTCCATTTCTTTCTGAGTCATAACTGAACATACTTAACTTCACCACAGAGGTAAGTAAAAAAATTAAGTCTCTCACCTACGCAGCGTCCAGTCCAGAAGCAGTGCTGATCAAATCGAGCCACACAAGAGTTGCATACATGGCAATGGAGTGACCTTAAAGGCTTCCTTATCTGAGGACAATTAAGAGAGGCCTAAGCAAAAATGGTCTTTGGTAACAGATCATAAGCAAAACTTGAATCTTATGTCATAGAAGACTGGTCCAATAATCCTAAGGAAGTGACTCACTCACACAGAAGCTCTGAAAGGCTCGACTAATATTTAGGTCTGTACATGAAGGGAACAAGCCTTCACTAGGAGAGACCTGAATTCAGACCCTGTTCACACTAGGTAAGGAAAACTCAGGCAGTGACACATTCAGCACTGGAGTAAGAAAATGGAGATCTTGGTTCCATTCCAGGCTCTTCTAATCATTTACTTTCTTCTTCTAAGCCTCAACTCAACTGCAAAACAGGAGGTTCCTGTTTGTAGTTTTGAGACGATAAGGTGCCTCTGACTTACAGTGAATTCTAACATATACTTCATGACAGGAAAAGCAAATAAAAGCATTATGGATAATTTACAAAGAGATTAACCACAGGGAGCTTCATGAGATTATAAATATTCTTTCATATGCTCACAGTGGAAAACTGGCCTGACAGTAATACAAAATTAGAACCAGGGCAGAAAGTACATACACATGCCATGAAGATCTGACAAGCGCTTACATAAGCAATGCTACTAAGAAGTACAGAAAACAAAGTATTAACAGAAGAGACTCACAAGACATGAAGTGCAAAATGTCCTGAAGTCCAGACAGCCAGTCTCTGCAAGGGTGACAATATTCTGAAAGACAAAAATCTGACCTTAGGGTGCATTTGACTGGACAATGTCATGCATGGTTATGTGCCATTCTCACAGCTTTCACTCCACGTCCAGCTTCAGAAGTAGCCAGAACAGCAATTTGGAATACTTCCCACCCAACCATTCTGTTCTTGAAACAATACGACTTTTCAAGGTGTTCTTTCAGGCAGCAGCCAAGAAATCTGTCTGTATAAGAATTATACTCCCACACCCCTACCACCTTCCATCAAACAGCATGCACCTCCCAGTTACAGCCTGCTAGGACAAAGAAACACACACCCACACATCCACCACTCACCAAAAAAACAAAATTCATGGATAAGTACCCAAACTTATGGCTACAAGCACAAGGCCTGGGTCTTTTAGGAAAACCTTAAGTAGCAGAAGACAAAGGTCTCCCTTACTTCTAAACTCCAGAAGCAACTACAAAGAGGCCATGTCTCTAGCAACTTGACACTTGAGGAAGGAAAGGGGATATCTCCTCAGCTATTAGGGAGGAGGAACTCACTAAACCCCAACTTCATGGAGGTAGGCACTCTAAACAAAAGACACTAATCTAAAATTGTAATGAAGTGGGAGATCTAAGAACAAAAATCAATTCTGAAAAAGTCTGGTAGTGTATCACTTTTTGAGAAAATGGATGTTTCTAAAAATTTAAGTGTAACCGTGTAGGAATCCCATTTTAATGATCTAATCAGCCCACATTTACACTGTATCTATTAAGGGCCAGGCACTATAGATGCAGCCGTATCAAAGGCCAACATGGCTGTGAATCTCAGAAAAAGACAGAACAAAAAAAGACTCACCACTTTCCTTTCTTCCTCAGAAGCCTTAGTGAAGCCTGGATCAGTTGCCCAAGTCTTGTAGAAAAAATAGAGAAAGGCTATGACGCTGAAAATGAAAGCAAAATAGAAAGGGCTGCCTGCTACATGTTAAAGTTATGTTAAGGAACATATTAGACCGCCACTGAGAAAAGCATCCATGTGTGATGTATCAAATGTTACCGTCCCTCTGAACCTCTCTTTCCTGCAGTCTGCCTCAACTATACATACCACCCACCCGAAGCAACCCTGTTCCATGTTTGGATCCTATGGAAGCCCTCTCCTAATTAGTCAGAACCACTGAGTCTTCATTATTGAGGTCCATTTTGAATACTAAAAGCTGCAATCATTCTGGAGACTGGAAAACATCTAAGCCTCCCAAATTAAACTTCTCAAGGTGTAACTGTGGATTTCTTCAGATCATCAGAAAAATATTTTCTGATCACTTTCACAAGACCACTCAAAGAAACACAAGACTTGGGTCAGCGATTTCAATGTACTTTCCTGTAAAGTACATACTTGCCTGTATGAGTTTTCAACTGGAGAGTTTAGTAACCTGTCCTTTTAACTGTTCTGAATTAAAAATTGCCCTCCTTGCAAAATGAGTTCAAATTACACACTATTGAAAATATGAGTAAGTTTATGCTGAAAAAGATGACAAGACTAAAAACTGTCCACTTTAAAATGTTTTTAAAGTGGTACTTCTTAAAAATACAAAGTACCATTTTGCTACAGAGAAGAAACAGTATGCAGTAATAAGTCAATGAGACAGCAGTAAGCCTGACTGTGTCCAATGTAAATATTTTTGACTTGACATAGTAACTATTGCCTTACAAGGTGTTACCAAGCTACCTTGTGTTAACTTTAGAACAGAAAAGGAGACCATAAAACAGATGCTCAACTCTTACTATTCAAGTATAGTCCACTGACCAGCAATACTGGCTTGTTGGAAAAATTGAACTTTGAGCTAAATGCCAACACATGGAGGTCTGAGCAGGGGGTTTTTTAAGTTGAGGCCAATCTAGGCTACAAAGGGAGTTCTAGACTAGCTTGAGCTACTTAGTAAGACACTATCTCAAAGATCAAACCAAAATGAAACTAAATTGAAAGAAAGTGGGGAGGGAGGGAGCAAAAGAGGGAAGAGAAAAAGGATGGACAGGAAGGGAGGGACAGAAGGCAGATAGACAGGCAGCTAAGGTCAACTTCCAATCAGGCCATACAGACAGCACTACACTGGATTTAAGGAGCTCACCACAGGCTTCATCCCACAGTGAAGTTTGAGAAACACTGACCTAACCCAAAGACTAGCACAA
>CABHPR010125229.1:0-19657 GCA_902168415.1 Peromyscus melanophrys
CTCTCTCTCTCTCTCTCTCTCTCTCTCTCTCTCTCTCTCAATAAATTTGTTTGTTTTACATTCTGGCTGCAGTTTCCCCTCCCTCCTCTCCTCCCTACCCATCCACTCTGTTCCCACCCCACCCTCAATCCTCTCCTCCTCCATGTCTATTCAGGAAAGAGCAGGCCTCCCATGAATATCAACAAAACATGGCATATCAAGTTGCAGTAAGACTAAGCACCTTCCCATGTATTAAGGCTGAGCAAGGTGACCCAGTATGGGGAGTAAGGTCCCAAAAGCCAGTAAATGAGTCAGGGAAGAGAGCCCCTGTTCCCACTGTTAAGAGTCCTGCAAGAGGACCAAGCTACACAATTGTCACATACATATATGCAGAGGGCCTAGGTCAGTCT
Source organism: Peromyscus melanophrys (assembly GCA_902168415.1). NCBI lineage: Eukaryota > Metazoa > Chordata > Mammalia > Rodentia > Cricetidae > Peromyscus > Peromyscus melanophrys. The sequence continues at coordinate 390 of CABHPR010125229.1, forward strand.
CATACAAGCTCCATGGTTGTTGGTTCCATCTCTGTGAGCCCCTATGAGCCCAGGTTAGTTGATTCTGTGGTTTTCTAGTGGTGTCCTTGACCCCTGTGGCTCCTACAATCCTTTCTCCCCCTCTTCTGTTGCATTCTCCAAACTCTGCCTAATGTTTGGCTGTGGGTCTGCATCTGTTTCCGTCAGTTACTGGATGAAGTCTCCCTGATGACAATTGGGCTAGGCACCAGTCTGGTCACAGGAGATGGCCAGTTTAGGCTACGTATCTGCCGTTACTAGGGTCTAAGCTGGGGTCATCCTTGTAGATTCCTGGAAGATTCCATTGTACCAGGTTTTTACCTGACTGTGAAATGCCCTTCTTTCCAGTAGTCTCTTTCAGTACTCTCTTCCTCCACAACCCTCAACTTGATCACTCATGTTCCCATCCCCACCTGCCCTCAGTCCACTCATGAAATTTCTTCTATTTCTCCTTCCTGGTTATCCGGGCATGCCCCCATGAATCATCCTTGTTACCTAATCTCTGTGGGTCTGTGGATTGTAGCATGGTTATCCTTTGTTTAGAGCTAATATCCACTTATGAGTGAATATATATCACGTTTGTTTTTTTCAGTCTGAGTTACCTCACTAGTTCCATCCATTTGCCTGCAAATTTCTTGGCGTCTTTTGCTGCAAGTGCAGAAATATGAAGTAGGAATTCAGCTGGTACTGACAAGGCTAAAACATAACAGAGCCAAGGGTTCTGGTGGAGGGAAGCCAAAATTCAAGGAGTCTTGGTGATATTGGCTTTGGAATGTATTAGCTGTTTGCTGCAGTGAATTTCCTGTGTGCTGTTGTAGCTTTCCCGTTTGATTCTTTTCCCAGCAACTTCTAACAGTGTGACTGATTATTTATTGGGCACAATTTACCCTATAAGTCTGGGGCATATGGATGACATCCCTTTGACTATATGTGAAAACAGTCACACAAACAAAGACCCTTTTCCCAAAATCAGGCCTTTGTTCCTCTTATTCTAGCATGGGATTAGAGTCTGCTTTTCTGTAATTATCTTCATTAGCAGACATCTGGCCAGTGTCATCTCTCAGCAAAAGTTATTTCATTTGAGATACTTCTCAGACATCCAAGGACAGACTGTAGATAGATGAGCACTAGCATGCCCTGAGCTCACCTTGCCCACAGACAAGAGAAGCTAACCTCACTAACTCTAAATCCTTAACTCCTTACCTTCACCCTGGTTTATTAACACAAGACCCTAATTTAAGAGATTTACACTTGTAATTACTGGGATGGTAATCAGCCATCTACTAGTTACTGATATAAGGTAAACATTCCCACTGACCCAATGAGACAGCCACCAAGACCAGGTGGATGATAGGTGCCAGCTTTGTTTCTTGTGCAAATTAAGCTTAAATCCTCTTTTTTTTCTTTTTCTTTTCTTTTCTTTTCTTTTCTTTCTTTTTTTTTTTTTTTGCTTTGTTTTTTGAAACAGGGTTTCTCTGTGTAGCTTTGCACCTTTCCTGGAACTCACTTGGTAGCCTACGGGTGGTGGTGGCGCACACCTTTAATCCCAGCACTCGGGAGGCAGAGGCAGGCGGATCTCTGTAAATCCTCTTCTTTTATCTCATAGCCTAGGTGTTATCCTTAGATCTAAAACTTCCCTTTAGCAACTGACTCAGAGCAAAAGTGCTTTTATGAACCAAATGCTACATGTTGTGATGAAGGTTGCCCAGTGACCAAGGACACTTCCCCCACCCTGCTGGAAAATGGCGCTGTTGAGATAGCTGAGCCAGAAGCAGCACTGAAGGAAGAAAAAGACAGTTTTACCTTACTTGTGACTTATACTAACATAAAGACTCCTAACCTTTTACCTAGCCACTTCTAAGAATACAGGCTGAGCACATAAATTCCTTTTTAGATTCCCTAATTGATTTTAGCCCTTAGTTGACCCTACCAGAGAACTTCCATTAGTCACTCCTGCTTTGGGTTGTAAATGAAAGCTGACAATTACTAATTTGTGTGGATCTTATCACCTCTCTCTATGACCCTGAAAACTTCAAGCCTCACATTGTATTGCCAAAGAATTACTGCTTGTAAGTGTATATAACCAGTACCCCCATGGCACTTTGTAAGTGAATATAAACCGGTACCCCCATGGCACTTGTAGAATTGACTTAGAAGAATAAAGTAAATGGACTGAAAGAGCTCAGTGTGTGTAGATTCTTTCAATATTCCTAAGATTAGATTCTCAGCTGGTTGTTAGGTTCTTCCATGGACGCTGGAAAATGGCTATCGGGGGCTGGACCCCAATAGCTCTTGTTAGTCCTTGTTGTGTGTATGTACCACATTTTCTTTATCCATTCTTCAGTTGAAGGGCATCTAGGTTGTTTTCAGGTTCTGGCTATTACAAATAGTGCTGCTATGAACACAGTTGAGCAAGTGTCCTTGTGGTATGATTGGACATCCTTTGGGTATATGCCCAAGAGTGGTATAGCTGGGTCTTGTGGTAGATTGATTGGTTCCCAGTTTTTGGAGAAACCACCATACTGATTTCCAAAGTGGCTGTATAAGTTTGCACTCCCACCAGCAATAGAGGAGTCTTCCCCTTGCTCTACATCCTCTCCAGCATGAGCTGTCACTTGTGTTTTTGATCTTAGCCATTCTGACAGGTGTAAGACGGTATCTTACTCATTTTGATTCGCATTTCCCTGATAGCTAAGGATGTTGAACATCTCCTTAAGTGTTTCTCAGCCATTTGAGAGTCTTCTGTTGAGAATTTGCTGTTTAGATCTGTACCTCATTTTTTGATTGGATTGTTTGGTTTTTTGATGTCTAGTTTCCTGAATTCTTTATATATTTTGGAAATCAGCCCCTCTGTCAGATGTGAGGTTGGTGAAGATCTTTCCCATTTTATATTTTGTCATATTGACAATGTCCTTTGCCTTACAGAAGCTTTTCAGTTTCATGAGATCCCATTTATTAATTGTTGATCTTAATGTCTGTGCTATTGGTGTTCTATTCAGGAAGTTGTCTCCTGTGTCAATGCATTCAAGGCTATTCCCCACTTTCTCTTCTATCATGTTCAGTATATCTGGATTCATGTTGAGGTCTTTGATTTACTTTGACTTGGCTTTTGTGCAGGGTGATAGATATGGATCTATTTGCATTCTTCTACATGCAGACATTCAGTTAGACCAGCACCATTTGTTGAAGATGCTTTCTTTTTTCCATTGTGTAATTTTGGCTTTTTTTGTCAAAAATCAGGTGTTCATAGATGTGCAGATTTATATCTGGGCCTTCAATCTGATTCCATTGATCCACCTGTCTGTTTTTATGCCAATACCATGCTGTTTTTATTACTATAACTCTGTAGTAGATTTTGAAATCAGGGATAGTGATACCTCTAGACATTCTCATATTGTACAGGATTGTTTTAGCTATCCTTCTGTGGCTCCTCTTCTTCCTTCAATCTTTGGTACATTAGTCCATGAGGGTAGAGGAACAGGATTGCCTCCAGAAGCTAGGAACAGGGTTCTGATGGCTGTGGGTATGATGGAGACAACCCTCTGGGATATGACTTCAGTGAATCAGCTCAACTTTATTCCAGAGTATAAGGAATATATATAGGATTGGGAAGCCTGGGGATAAACCCAAATTTGCATTAAGTGGCACGCTCCTATCATAAGGCTTCCTATGTGGCAGCAGGGTCCTATGGCAAAGCTCCTAGTACAAGTCTTAGTTACCATATATGTAGCAGGGGAAAGGCTTCTAGCAGGAAACTGTGCCAAGAGTCACGTTGAAGATAAATCAGGCATCCAGGCTTAGAGACAGCTTTCAGATAAGGTCTGTGCTCCATACCCAGAGACATTCTCTAGATAAGGGCATGTAGAGAGTAGGAAGTCTCAATGGGAGGAGGGAGTCCTCATGTTGTCTAGCTTTGGAGAAAGCTGCCAGGCCATGAAAGACTGCAACCTCTGACTAGCAAGGCCTTCTAACATCCTAGGGTTTTTCATTTTCCATATGAAGTTGAAAGTTGAGTATTGTTATTTCAAGGTTGGCAAAGAATTGTGTTGGGATTTTAATGGGGATTTCATGGAACTTGTAGATTGTTATTAGTTGGATGCCATTTTTACTGTTTTGATCCTGGTGATCCATGAGCATGGGAGATCTTTCTATCTTCTGATATCTTCTCCAATTTCTTTCTTTGAAGACTTGAAGTTCTTGTCATATAGGTCTTTGACTTGCTTCGTTAGAGTTATGCCAAGATATTTTATATTATTTGTGGGCTATTGTGAAGGTTTTTTTTTTTTTTTGGTTTTTCGAGACAGGGTTTCTCTGTGTAGCTTTGCGCCTTTCCTGGAACTCACTTGGTAGCCCAGGCTGGCCTTGAACTCACAGAGATCCGCCTGCCTCTGCCTCCCGAGTACTGGGATTAAAGGCATGTGCCACCACCGCCCGGCCTGGATTTTTTTTTTTAATGATTTCTTTCTCAGACTATGTATTGTTTGTATATAGGAGGGCTACTGATTTTTCTTTTCTTTTCTTTTCTTTTTTTTTTTTTTTGCTTTATCTTGTATCCAGCCACTTCACCAGAGGTGTTTATCAGCTGTAGGAGTTCCCTGGTAGAATTTTTTATGTATACTATCATATCCTCTGTGAATAGTGATACTTTGACTTCTTCCTTACTGATTTATAGCCTCTTGATCTCCTTTAGTTGTGTTATTGCTCTAGCTAGAACTTCAAGTACTATATTGAATAGATATGGAGAGAGTGGACAGCCTTATCTTATTCCTGATTTCAGTGGAATTGCTTTGAGTTTCTATCCATTTAATTTGATGATGGCTATTGGCTTGCTGTATATTGCTTTTATTATGTTTATGTCCCTTGAATCCCTGATCTATCCAAGACTTTTATCCTGAAGAGGTGTTGGATTTTGTCAAAGACTTTTTGAGCATCTAATGAGATGATTGTGTGTGTTTCTTTCTTTCAATTTGTTTATATGGTAGATTACATGGACAGATTTTCATATGTTAAACCATCCCTGCATCTATGGGATGAAACCTACTTGATCATGGTGGATGATCTTTTTGATGTGTTCTTGATTTGGTTTGCAAATATTTTATTGAGTATTTTTGCATCAATGTTCACAAGGGAAATTGGTCTGTAATTCTCTTTCTTTGTTGAGTCTTTGTGTGATTTGGGTATCATGGTGACTATGACCTTATAAAATGAACTTGGCAATGTTCCTTCTGTTTCTATTTTGTGGAATAATCTGAGGAATATTGGTGTTAGGTTTTCTTTGAAAGTCTGTAGAACTCTGCACTTAAACAGTCTGGCCTTGGGCTTTCTTTTGGTTAGGAGGCTTTCAATGACTGTTTCTATTTCCTTAGGGGTTATTGGTCTATTTAAGTTGTTTATCTCATCTTGATTTGACTTTGGTAAGTGATATCTATCAAAAAATTTGTCCATTCTTTTAGATTTTTCAATTTTGTGGAGTACAGGTTTTTGAAGTATGGCCTAATGATTCTCTGGATTTCTTTGGAGTTTGTTGTTAGGTCCCCCTTTTCATTTCTGATTTTGATTTGGATATCTCTCTGCTTTTTAGTTAGTTTGGATAAGAGTTAGTATAGTTTAAGGTTTAGTCAGTTTGGATTTATCTATTTTGTTGATTTTCTTGAAGAACCAACTCTTTGTTTCATTGACTCTTTGTATTGTTCTCTTTGTTTCTATTTTGCTGATTTCAGTTTGATCATTTCCTGTCATCTACTCCTCTTGGTGTATTTGCTTCCTTTTGTTCTAGAACTTTCAGGTGTGCTGTCAAGTCACAAGTTGTGGTGATATTGTGTTCCCCAAAATATTGTGCACCCTAATAAACTTATCTGGGGTCAGAGAACAGAACAGCCACAATATTAAACATAGAGGTTAGGCAGTGGTAGCACGTGCCTTTAATCCTAGCAGTCCAGAGGCAGAGATCTGCCTGGATCTCTGAGTTCAAAGCTACACTGGAAAGAGCCAGGCATGGTAACTCATGCCTTTAATCCCAGGAAGTGATGGCAGAAAGCAGAAAGGTATATAAGGCGTGAAAACCAAGAACTAGAGCTGGTTAAGCTTTTAGGCTTTTGGCAACAGTTCAGCTGAGACCCATTCAGATGAGGACTGAGAGGCTTCCAGTCTGAGGAAACAGGATCAGCTGAGGAATTGGCAAGGTGAGGTGGCTGTGACTTGTTCTGCTTCTCTGATCTTCCAGCATTGACCCCAGTACCTGGCTCCAGGTTTGTTTTTATTAATAAGACCTTTTAAGATTCTTGCTACAACAAGTATGAGATCTCTCCAAATTCTTCATGAAGGCATTAGTGCTGTGAACTTTCTGCTTAGCACCACTTTCACTGTGTCTCATAAATTTGAGTTTGTTGTACATTCATTTTCATTGAATTCTAGGTAGTCTTTAACTTCTTTCTTTGCCTCTTCCTTGACCCAGTGGTAACTCAGTAGAGAGTTGTTCAGTTTCCATGAGTTTGTAGGCTTTCTGTTGTTTCTGTTGTTGTTGAAATCTGGTTTTAATCCATGATGTTCTGGTAAGATAAGGGGGTTATTTCAAATTTTTCTTTTATCTGTTGAGACTTGCTCTGTGGCACAATATATGATTAATTTTGGAGAAGGTTCCATGAGGTGCTGAGAAGAAGGTATATTCTTTTGTGTTTGGATGAAATGTTTTGTAGGTATCTGTTAGGTCCATTTGAGTCATAACATGTTAGTTCTATTATTTCTTTGTTTAGTTTCTGTGTGGATGACCTGTCCATTGGTGAGAGCAGGGTGTTCAATTCTCCCACTATTATTTTGTGGGGTTCTATAAGTGATTTAAGCTTAATTAATGTTTCTTTTACAAATGTGGGTGCCCTTACATTTGGGGCATAGATGTTCAGAATTGATTCATCATCCTAGTAGTTTTCCTTTGATGAATATAGAATGCCCTTCTCTATCCCTCTGATTAATTTTGGTTGGAAGCCTATTTTGTTAGATATTAGGATAGCTATACCAGCTTTCTTCTTAGGTCCATTTGATTGGAAAATCTTTTTCCAACCGTTTACTGTGAGGTAATGTTTATCTTTGATGTTGAGGTGTGTTTCTTGTATGCAGCAAAATGATGGATCTTTTTTTGTATTCATTCCATTAGTCTATGGCTTTTTATTGGTGAACTGAGTCCATTGATATTGAGGTATATAAATGATCATTGATTGTTAATTCCTGTTGTTTTGTCTTTTGTGGTGGTAGTGTGTATATGTGTGTGTGTGTGTGTGTGTGTGTGTGTGTGTGTGTGTGTGTGTGTGTATGTGTGTCTGTGTCTGTGTCTGTGTCTGTGTGTTTGTTTCCCTTCTTTGGGTTTTGCTGGTATGAGATTAACTATTGCCTGTATTTTTGTGGGTGTAGTTGTCTTCCTGGGGTTGGAGCTTTCCTTCTAGTATCTTCTGTAGGACTGGGTTTTTGGATAGACATTGTTTAAATTTGACTTTGTCCTGAAATATTTTGCTTTCTCCATCTATGGTGACTGACAGTTTTGCTGGGTATAGTAGTCTGGGCTGGCATCTATGGTCTCTTAGAGTCTGCAAGATATCAGTCCAGGCCCTTCTGGATTTTAGTGTCTCCACTGAGAAGTCAGGTGTGATTCTAATAGGTCTGCCTTTATGTTACTTGGCCTTTTCCCCTTGCTGCTTTTAATATTCTTTCTTTGCTCTATATTTTTAGTGTTTTGATTATTATGTGGCAAGGAGACTTTCTTTTATGATCCAATCTTTTTGGTGTTCTGTAGGCTTCTTGTACCTTTATAGGCATGTCCTTCTTTAGGTTGGGAAAATTTTCTTCTATGATTTTGTTAAATATATTCTCTGTGTTTCTGAGCTGGGTTTCTTCTCCTGTATTCCTATTATTCTTATGTTCAATCTTTTCATAGTGTCCCAGATTTTCTTCTGCATGTTTTGTCTTAGGAATTTTTTAGACATAACATTTTCTTTGACTTATGAATCTATTTCCTCTATTGTGCCTTCAATGCCTGAGATTCTCTTTTCCATCTCTCGCATTCAGTTGATGTAGTTCCTGTTTGCTTACCCAGATTTTCCATTTCCAAGATTCCCTCCATTTGTGTTTTCTTAATTGCTTCAATTTCCATTTTCAGGTCTTGAACAGTTTCCTTCATTTGTTTGTTTGTTTTTTCTTGGCTTTTAGGGATTTATTGATTTCTTCCAATTTTCTGTTTGTCTTTTCCTCAATTTCTTTAAGGGATTTTTGCATATCCTCTTTAAAGTCTTCTGTCATCTTCATAAATTCATTTTAAGGTTGTTTTCTTGTGATTCAGCTGTGTTGGATTGTTAAAATCTTACTGTTGTAGTATAGTTGGACTCTGGTGATTACATATTGCTTTTTCTGTTATTGTGTTCTTACACTGGTGTTTAGGCATCTGGATTTGGGATGATTATAGGTCTAGGTGTTGATTTCTGCATTTGTCTTTGTTAGATGGGTGTTTTATTCCTTGGTTTCTCTTTCTTCTTTGGTCTTCCGGCCTTTGGTAAAGCTGAAGTCTTCCAAAGTTGTAGACCAAGATATGGAGCCCAGGGTAGGGGGTGCAGTCTGTGGTCCCTAGATCTGGTTTGGCCTCTGGGGTCCCTAGGACTAGCCTGGCCTCCAGTATAGCTGCCAAGGCTGGGGTCCCTAGATCTGACCTGTGCTCTAGTAAAGCTGAAGTCTGCCTCTGAGTTTGTAGGCCTGGGGTCCTGTGATCCAGGCATGGCCTCTGATAAAGCCAAAGACTTCTTCCAAAGTAGTAGGCAGGGATATGGAGTCCTGGGGAGGGTGTTCAGTTTGGACTTGTTGAAGAGGCTTAAAGGGGTTAGCAGGAGGTGAAGTGTCTTCTCTGGGGTCTCTAGGGACCACTCTGGCCTCCATTAAATCTGCCAGGACTGTGGGCCCTAGTGTAGAGCCCAGGGGAGGGGTGCATGCTCCTCGTTTTTTGTTTTGTTTTGTTTTTGTTTTTGTTTTTAAAGATATGGTCTCCCTATACCCTGGCTATCCATGAATGTGCTACACAGTTCAAGCTAGCCTTGAACTCACAGAGATCCACCTGCATCTGCCTCCTGAGTGATGGGACCCCCAAACTACCAAATATAAATTACAGAAAAATTAAAGATAAGAGGAAAATAAGATTATATAAAATTGGAGGAAAGCATGTGGTATCTACAAGAAGCAAGGGCCAGAGCAATATCTAACACCTTTTAAAAATTATTTAGGCACCTTTCAGGAAACACCGTCACAGACATGGTGTGTCTCCTAGGCGATTCTGAATGATTCAAGTTGACAATGAAGAATCATCATCACAAATGTTAACTCAGTCATATCAACAATCACCTTAATGACAATTAAAACACAGATTGTAAGAATGGATAAAAAATTAGATCCTGCTATAGGTTGTCTATAAGAAACTCACTAATTAAATATTCATTTTAATTTATGTATATGTACATGTCTCTGTGTGTGTACACATATGTGTGCATGGGTGCCCATAGAAGCAAGAAGAGGGTGTCAGATCCCCTAGAGCTGGAGTTACAGGTAGTTGTGAGTGACCCAATATGGGTACTGGGAACTCAACTTGGGTCCTCTGGAAGAGCATCCAGTACTCTTAACCAGAATGTACTCTCCAGCCATAGAAACCCATTCTACATACTTATAAATTAAAATGAAATGATGGATAGTCCACACCAATGCTAATAAAAAGCCATGGCCACCATCCAAGTTTGAGTATCTTTAGTCTGAAAGTCCAGCTTCTGAAATGTTCCAAATTCATAAACTTTTTGAGAGCTGACATGACCCCCAAGAGTTCCCAACTTAAGATTTTGGATTCAAAGAGATAATCCCCAATTACAGTTGAAGACCCAACACTTATCTCTCCAAAATTGACAGACAAAAGCAGAAAGTCAGCAAGGACCTCACTGAATTCCAATAGAGCATAGCTCACCTGTCTAGAGATTAACAAATAAAAAATAGAAGGATTGGCAAGTGCAGATGGTGAATGAGAACAAGCAGCAGCTTGTTCTGTTGATAAGAAAGATACAGAAATGAGAGCACGTGTATTTTTTATTTTAGCTGTTGGGATGAGGTGACATGGTACAAAAATGAGATTTTGGAAATTGCTTTAGTTAGGCTTAGCCCAAACATTCTAAATTAAATAACAACAGCAAGTTTGATAAAATCATTTGCTTACTTTCTTCCCTCAACAACCATGTTTTGAGCTCTATTTTGCACAGATTCTTTTATTTTTCTGCATTTTAATGATCAAGTAATCTGCCTTAAGATTTTCCAAATTTTCTCAGCATGAACTTTAAAATATTTCAGAAGACGTAACTATATGATAAGGTTTTGGGGTGAATGGAGTATTAGGGGCACTGGTCCTGCTGTATCAAGCAGATCCCACCAGTCAATAAATCAAGGAGGTATACATCTGTACATCAGGTTTTATTTCTAGGACATTTCATTGCAATGGTATAAATTAATGATAGTTTCACAATGCCTCTTACACTGAACCTAATAGAAATTAGTTGTTCCAAGCACAGATTCAAGCTGAATTTTTCAGTTTTGAGTAGTTATGGCTTGGCTTCTAGAATTTCCTTTCCCCTACATTGCTACTACACTTTGGGCACACTGCCACCAGGGGGTGGTCGAGTGCTTGAGATAAAGGCTTGTAGTCTTCTTTTTGATAAATAAAAAATAGCATTTTCTTTGAGAAAACATAGAATGGTTAATTTTCTAGGACTGTTAAAACTAATTGTATTTCTACTATGGAATTACCCCATTGAGAAGCATGGACTTTTATTTCCTTTAAGAGGTATATGCTTCTGTTCTCAAAGATCATAACCTTAACGTCTCACACCATGGATGGTCATTTCATTTTTCACATACCGTTAGTAAAATTATATTAACTATGTAGGCATGGCTGGGTTTATTTTTATATAAGTTGCTATAATGCTTTCCTAGTTGCTAAACAGATCCCACAACTAGTAATTGAATAATTATTTTCAAGGGTTTCTATTGGGATTAAGTAATACAATAAAATAATTATAAATATTATTTACCACACACTGGGTCTACTATGTGCAGGAATCTTCACACACATTTCTACACTCCACAGTCTTGCTATAATGGTTTTATATTTGTTGTACAAATGAAGAAATGGACATAAGTATTCTTTCCCAAGTCCAGTCAGGGACTCCAGAGCTTTTTGGTGCCAGGCACCTCTGGAATACAATATGCTGAAAGACTCTACCATTTTTAAAAAACTCAGAAGACTTCTAAATTTTCACATTTATAAATAATGTCACAATGTTGAAAAAATATATTTCATCCATCTTTCTTCTTTTAGATTTTCATTTTTGCATGGCATTACTAGGACAAGACTGGTTTTTTTTTTTTTGGTATGATAATATATGCCGTACATTATGGTATATATTAACTCTTAACCTTTTACACTCATATTCAAATTTCAATCTGATTTTTTTTCTCAGCTTCCCCACTGAAGGAGGCTTCTGTATCAAAGCTCTTTAGGATTAAAGTTCATTCAGCATCAAAACATGTCATGGGGTTTGTGGTCCTAAGGGGTACAAGCTCAGAGACGAAGTAGGGAGCCCAACAGTGCGGTCGGTGAGTGAGGGCAATCACCCACGGAAGGATGGCAGGCCTGAGTGGGAAAGCAGGTTTCTGAACTGGTCGCATAATCATCTTACTGTGTGGGCTTTCCAAAGCTGGAGTGGGTCACTGTGAGAGGCCAGGCCTTGGGGTGTTCAAGCGCAGACTGATCGATCTTGAGGGAATCCTTGGGTCAGTCTAGCATGCAGCCAGGGCTGAGACTAACTTTGAGACCAAATGTCTTTGTTTTATTTTGTTTTATTTGAATGGTATAAGGTACTTTAAAAAAATTTTTTTTTCCAAACATAATATTTTTATTAATTATTTGGGGATTTCATACAATGTAACCTGATCACACTTCCTTACCATTCCTTCCAAGCCCACCCTCCCACCCTTGTACCCATCCAAACCCCCCAAAAAAGAAAAGAAAAAGAACACCAAGTCCAATTTGTGTTGCCCATACACTCACTGGAGCATGGTCAAACTCCCAGTGGTCAGACCCTTAAAGAAAACTGAGATCTCCCCACCCCACCCCTGCCAGAAGCCATCAACTGTGAAGAGCGACACTTCAGCATCATTAACAGAACTTTTAAGGACTCTCTTCAGTAGCTTCATGTCTGGACTGTTTCTTTTTCCTTTTGAGAGGGAGGAGGGAGGTTGGCACACAATGTCTCCCATCGATACAAAAGAAGCTTCCCTGCTCATAGCAGTTGGTGGCAGCCAGGATCACATCAACATGGTTTCCAGCAGATCACGAATGTACCTCACCCAAGGTCTGCATAAATCCTTTAAAAGCCTCCAGACTGGCAGCTTGATGGCCTCCTAGTTCCTGGGAGCCTCCTGCTACACAAGAGCTCTGCTCTGTCCCTCTTAAGTTCCCACCTGTGAATCTATGAATTTAATCTTTGAACTGTGAGACAAAAATCCACAGGCTGCTGACGCATTGAAAGTTCATGTGGCCATGAGCTCCTGGCACCCTGACTTCTGAGCTGAGCCCACTGAAGAGCCAAGAGGCTCGAGCACTCTGGAAGACACCCCAACATTCCTGTATCACATTCTTACTGATGGGTTAATTCCTGGGTTTCTACTTTGATGTCTTTATTGGACCAAGAACAGAAAATGTGTAAAGAGCCTATGTGGGCAGCAACAGGGATTAGAAGAACCAGCCCCCGAGTCACCGAGGACACCCCTGCACATGCTCAGCAGGACTGTCACCACTCTCTGTGTCCACACCGTGACAGATGACACTAGCCACAGCCTTGTCCCCAGCTGACCGAAGCTTGTCAGAATACGTCAGAGTTAGTCCAAGAGACACAATATACTTGCTGCCCAAATTTTGGGAATTAGTGGAAAACAGGGAAACCATGAAAACGTAACAGGAAAGGCAAAGACTGAAGAGAATATTGAAAAGCCTTTATCAGAGAAAGCTTTCAGAAAAATAATGACTTCCTTGGTGACAAAATAAGTTCCCTGAGTTATGCATCTAACTACGTCATTATTTAATCTATATTTACTTAGCTTATTTAAATATGTCCCACATTTTCTTCTTGAGGTGTATATTTATCAAGAGATTATCAGTGAGTATGAGCCCTAATCTAAAACTGTGGAACACATACTCAGTTGTTAACCTAATCAAATAATTTTACAGACCACTAGCATCTATTAAAAACCTTATTTCGTGTGACAACGGAAGTTGTTGGGTGTGGTGGCACATGCCTTTAGTTTAATTTACCTGGGAGGCAGAGGCAGATCTCTGGGAGGAGGAGGGGGCAGAGGCAGATCTCTGGGAGGAGGAGGGGGTGAGGAGGAGGGGGCAGAGGCAGATCTCTGGGAGGAGGTGGGGGGAGAGAGAGGCAATGGCAGCAGCAAATAGGAGACCAGCCAAATTAAAAGGAACTTGATGATGCTCTTGCCAGTCACCAGTGATTCAGAAGTTCCTGAAGACGCTGGGGTGGAGGGTGTTGACAACTTGGGCTTCTATTATTTAGGCACTGGATACAATGAGAGTTTACTGTGCTGTACTGACAAATATCGTCTGTATATTTGGATGAATAGCTTTCTCTCATTGGCTTCATTTATTTTTATCAGTGGATGGAAATCCCTACTTTCCCCCCTGAGAGTACTGAGTGGATTTATTTCTGTACCATGGAATATCAAACATGTGAAGGCAATGAAATGCAAAACCCATTATTCCTCCCTGGAATCCCTTTGGTAGCAAAATGAATTTTTATAAAAATGAGTGTATTAATTCCTGAGCTCTTGATATTTGAGGATAGGATACAGGGAGTCTGCTCAGTGTAAAGTGTCCCATGCTTTTGATTGTTCTCATTTGGTGTAAGTCGCCACACACTGTCCCTTCCCTATCCTGTGGAGCTTGGTGAACAATTTGCCTGTCTATACCTAAAAGGCAAGAGTTCTCCCCCCCCCCCCCCCCCCCCCCCCCCCCCCCCCCCCTTCTTCTTTCTTGGCAAGAATACTTGGAAATTTTAAACAATTTAAAAATCAGCTGACTTATGTGCTTCATACCCTTTCACAAAATGTCACGAATTCCTATTTGCAACACTAATGAACAACCACCAATTGTTTTAATTTCATTATTGTTTTCAGCTGAAAGAGCGAGTGCTTACAGAAATAGCTGGGCTTTCTTTCTTTTTATAGCTCTCTGGAGAGTCTGAAATGACTTTAGACTGAAAGACACATGGAAAAAGCTGCCTGACTTTTCTTCTCTCTGAATAGAATTCTCTTCATTAAACTGCCTTCTTTATCTATTCCTCAGCTGAAAAAAATAAGCCACAAGGGAAGATCTCAAGACCCAGGGGCCACATGGTTTTCCGGAGGCTGCTCAGGCGTTTGTCGTCTCTGGGCAGGGTTGGATTATGTTTGCACTGTCTGAGCTCTACATACTGCTAAAATGCCAAAGCCCTCCCACCTTAAATGGTAACAGAGTCGAGGAGGACAGGTTTGGCTTTTTCCCAGGACCCAGGCACAGCACACCACACCTCAAAACTACAATCACATGCAGCCCTAGACAGACAGAGGGACATGCTGAACTTCCACAGGGAACAGGTGAGACAGGGAAATGGGTTCTCCTCCTGCCAGTACCTGCTTGGCTTCACTAAGTGAGTCCTGAATAAGAGAAGGAATCTGTGAAACTTTTTCTTTGGTAACAGGACAAAGGTTGAATACACGGTTCTGTTTCCGCTGTGTTAGAAGAAGGAAGTGAGGGAGATGTGACCTGGGATGATGTGGCGCTGTCAGGAACCACAGGGAGAGAGGAGAGGGGATGGGAGAGAGAGAGCAGAGGAAGGACAGGGGAACAAAAGAGGCTGCCAAGTCCTTGCTCTGTGTAGGAAAGGCAGGGAGACAGAAGAAGCCTCCAAAGCTCTGGAGTCCCTGACACCCAGAAAATACCGCAGGGATTTCTGTCACCAGACTTATTTTTGCAGCACTTGTGTGATCTTTTAGTGCTGGGAATCAAGGGGGAAACTGGAGGGGTGGGGAGCTTGTAGTTATTAGGTCATCCTCCTTGTACCTGAACACCTTCCCAACTTAACTCGTCATGTGCAAACAGCCTGCACCACTGTGGACCTCACCTAGTCAGCCTGCACCTCTGTGGACCTCACCTAGTCAGCCTGCACCTCTGCGGACCTCACCCAGTCGGCCCGCACCCCTGCGGAACTCACCCAGTGGGTCCGCACCCCTGTGGAACTCACCCAGTGGGCCCGCACCCCTGCGGAACTCACCCAGTGGGCCCGCACCACTGTGGAACCGCTCCAGGGCGCTGGGAACTCACCTGTTCAGCCTGTACTGGTTGTGGTACTCCCTTTCTTGCACTGCGGCGTATTCATTCTGGTACTTGAGCAGTTGCTCCCTCAGTTTGCAGACCTCAGTGGTGAAGACGTTGGGGAAGTCATCCGCTTGCTGCAGACGGACCAGTTGCTGCTGGATCTGCTCTGTGAAGTTCTTGGCATTCTCCAACAGCTGCACCTCTGACTCTTGTGTGCTGGGTTACAGGGAAAGACATTGACAGAGAGGGAGTGCACATCCTCAGGACCCCCCTTATTCCTGAGAGGGTTTGGGGGTAGGGTGGGAGTATGTCACAGCTGGTCCGCATTCCAGGGCCAAGTCTCAGCGCTGTAATGAATGAGGCTGCCCACCCTCTAGCAGGGAGACTCAGCCAGCTGCAGGGCCTGGTCACGAGTACCTCCAGAGGTGTCTAGATCCAGACACTGGGGACAACGGAGAAAGCACGTGATTCCAAGGGAACAGGATAGCCCCCTGACTTTGAAGAAAGACCAGGACTTCCAAGGAAGGGGAAATGAAGAGAGGAAAGCAGGCCCCTCAACAGCCCCAGCAACATATTTTTTTTGGTGTCTTTACTTTTCTAAATGTGACTACACCAAGATCTTCTCCCCTAAGACATCAAGCACTCCTCTAATGACCACTACTGGGAAACCAGGAACATTCTCCTATAAAATTGTGGACATTAATTAATCAGTTTTAAATTCTACCCTGATGCCTGTCTAGAACTAGACTTAAACATCAGGAAGGAGGATTCCTACCTCCCCAGCTGTATTCTGTGGGCTGTCTAGTGAAGTAGTTACACCTCTGCTACAGGCAGATCTGGATAGACACAGAAAGTATACTTGAAATATCCCAAGAATATTCTAGGACTCATGCATGCTACGAGCTAGCACTGGCTCAACTTCTAGTAGACATGACTTGTCTGTCCCGATGCCCTCACATTCGTGACCCCCAGCCCGAGTTCAGAGGCAAGCCTTTGCTATTCGGTGTTAACGCCAGCACTCTGTGTGTGTGTGCTCCATTACATTCCCTTACCAAGAAAAGCCTCTGGGTTTTAGCTCATTTGCAGAGATGCCCCATAACCCGGTCAAGCCTGTCTCAGATGAGGTGACTGGCTCCCCCTACGTTCCCAGGCTTTACTGTGTCATGTGTTCAGTGGCATCCAGCCACACATTTATTGGAACATAATACGTTCCAGAAACTACGGTAGGTGCCAGAGAACAAGCAGAGTGATGCTGATGTGAACACCTCCAATTTCCAGGAATGGAAATGGGAGTTATTCTCTTATGCTTCAGTGTTCTTGTATGTTAACAGGCTCGCTGTTCATCTGGCATGAGCTGTCAGTGCTGGATCAGGCTACAGTGCTCTTTCACACAGAAAGGAGGCAGTTCAGCAGTTAGCTCCCAGTCAGAATGTAAGTGCAGTTTGCACAAATGCTCTTGACATACAGTGTCAGTAAAACAGAGTTTAGCTTCCGATGTAGTCTTCGTGGAAAACTCAATCAATGTCAGTTCAGTTCCTCCAACCCACATCTGCCTGCCTGCAGCCTCAAGAGTGAAAGTGTAGAGTCTGCTTGTTCATGCTTCCCTGTGGGCTTGAGACAGAGTGGTGGGTTTTGTAATGGGTAGAGAAGGAAGTAAGGAGTAAAGATGAGATAGAATGTGACTAGCAGAAGGGAAGTGGCTCTTTCACAACACAACCTGGAAGCAGAAGATATCACTGACATTTGTTACTGAGTAGATGAGAGTTCCTCGGACGGCTTCAATTCCCAGTGGCAAACAGACTCTGGGCAAAGCTGCTGACTGATTCTGTGGACACCTAGTCTGCTGGCCTGGACTTAGCTGCAGAGAGTAGGCTGGGATAAGAGGAGGTAGTGAGCAGTACAGATGGAAGTCTTAGGTCCAAGTCTGAGCTGTCACAGAATCTATACTTTTGAGTGACAGCTGGGGAGGGGTCCTGCAGGAATGCACATGCCTTCAGTGTTCCACCAAATCCTCTTCTCCCAAGTGTCTTCAATAGATAGTCACCACACATAAATCAGCACCCAGGTCCTCTGCCTGAGAACTCTTGGCCCTACGCACATGCTTGTCAACTGGAAGTTCAAGAGCTAATTTCTCCAGGAGCAATTCTTACGGATGAATGGAAACAAGCGGGCAAATACCCTGCCTTTGGCACTTCTTGGTGGCAGAGCTAAGATTGTTCCAAATACTCAGTCAGTAAATCTGTAAGACTGGGCCCCTGCTGCCCACAGCATGAACCACAGATGACCCCACCCCATCTGGATTCTTCCTTTTCAGTATCACTTCCCTCCTCACTCACAGTGTCTTCCCTAATCATCTCTAAAGCCACCTGAACTCTGATCCTTGCCTCAGACTCCACATTTGGAGGGAACAAAAGTGAAGAGAAGTCCCATTCATTATACATGGGAACAAGGAGACGACATCAGGTGTATGTGCTGGCAGAACAAGGAGACGGCATCAGGTGTCTGCGCTGCGGAGGGCATACCTCACCACTGTGTCGTGCAGCAAGGTGTACTTGGCTTTCAACTCTGCCATTCTGGTTCCAGGAAGCTTTCCCATAGAATGCAACTAGTAAAGAGAACATAGGTTTCTGTTAGTCGTCACTGTCCTTATGCCTATGGAGGAGGTAAAAGGTCTCATGTGTTCTAAAATCTTCCAGCTAAGCATTAGAACGGTTACATGTGCAGCAGGTGGCACTTTCGTCAGCTGCTGGGTATTCACAGTAGCCCCAGTTTGCCTCTTGTAAGCTCTTTGCTCTTGGACAGGTCTTTAAACTTCTCTAGGCTGTGATTTCTTTATCCAGAAACACAAAGAATTAAATATCTTCTTATTCTAAAAAATTATTTCTGGGCTAAGCAATCATTTTGAATAGTGTGGACTACCGGGACAGCCACCTGTAAGTCGAGAGAAGATAACCACTGTGCATCTTCTGAGAGAGGGTCATCCACCAGTCACTCCATTCTCAGAAATGCCCTAACATCTGAAACCAATAGCAAAAGAACCTCTCCAGGGTTTTGGTTAAAACCATCAGGACTTACACTTCTGTAGTCCAGTTTAAAAAATGATCCAAAGTCACACCCCTTGCCTAACGTCCTTGAAGGCAAAGTTTACTATCTATATAATGGGGTATCATTTGTTCCTTTTTTCCTGCAAGCTGTTTTTTAATGTCTATATATGCAGGTATATATAAATAAATAAGTATAAAAAAATAGAAATGCATTCACTGTGTTTTCATGTAGTAATCCCACAAACTCTCTTGTTAAAGCTAACAGCATATCTTCTTTTACAATTTCTGTGAACACACATAAATCACTTGAGTGTTACCTTTTCTCCTATTTCTGCAGATAGGCTCCTCCCCTTCTTTTCCCTCCCCCATTTCTCCTTCCTTCTTTCTTTCTTTCTTCCTTCCTTCCTTCCTTCCTTCCTTCCTTCCTTCCTTCCTTCCTTCCATCCCTTCCTTCCTTCCTTCCTTCCCTTTCCTTTCCTTTCTCTTTCTTTTTATTTATTCTTCTCTCAATACAACACATCCCAACCACAGCCTCCCCTCCCTCCCCCATCCCTCCTTTTCCCCAGATCCACTGCTCCTCACCGAACATAACAAGATGCAACAAGACTAGGTACAAACCCACATCAAGGCTGGGCAAGGCAACCCAGTAGGAAAAAAAGGTCCCAAGAGTTGGCAACATTCCCACTGTTAGGAGTACCACAAAAACCCCAAGCTAAACAACCATAATATACACACACACACACACACACACACACACACACACACACACACACACA
>CABHPR010125230.1:0-17238 GCA_902168415.1 Peromyscus melanophrys
CCCTGGGTTTCCATGCTGCAGAGTGGTGTGCAATCGGATACCCTGAAGCTGGTCAGTGCCCCTTGAGCTGTTTGTACTTCCCAGTCACTTCTCTGGGCTCTGAGCCCCCGAGAGGCAGTCCCCTGTGTGTGTTTAACTGTGATTCTGCTAGAATCAAGAGTTCATTTATCCTGGAGTGCGCTCAGTATCTTGGGGGAACTGACATTCATTTATATGCTCACAGGCCTCTGGTCCTGGGACTAGCAGAAACCTCTAGAAAGGGGCTCAGTAAAGCCAGAGAAGAGCACAGGCTCAGAGCTGATCTTCAGCCTTGATTTCTCAATCTGGCTCCCACCTCTGAGTCCATCTTGCTCTTGTGTGATGGAGGTTCCCCTTGCTCCAGGCCTTGGGCCCGTTCTCTTCTTTACCCCAAGAGTTGGTGATCCCTCATCATGGGATGCCAGGGAAAATGATTGCCTCATTGTGAGTATGGAGTTTGGGTTTGGAAAGCACGGGCATTGATCATCCCCAGAGATGTGCAGGCAGGTGGGTGGGTGGGTGGGTGGGTGCGTTAAGGGGCTAGATGGGATTTCCTGTGAGCTCTGCCATTTGTCTGGAAGAGGGAGAAACCTCAGCAGTGTGGCTGTGGCTCTCTGCTGCTGCTTCCAGGGAGCACTGAAGCCGGGGGAGGAGAGGCTGGGAGCCCAGCTGACAATGAACCTCTTGTACTGAGCAGAAGAGCAGGCACTGGAGTCACCCGAGCCTCTCCCACATCCAGGTTTCACCCTCTTTACCCTCTGGCCTCCTGAGGTCCTTTGGCTCTGGCTGCCGAAGGCTCCCTGTCCCTAGAGATTTGCACCCTGCCCCAGGTGTTAATGAGGAACTGTGCCCATGTAACCCTGCAGCAGACACTCTGCTACCCACCCAGGAGACATCTGTGCCTCCTGAAGAGGAACTTGTCACAGCAAGTAAATGCTTCGCAGACAAAGGGTACTGGCTATTATTCCTCTTCCTGAGCTGGCCAGCACTCCAAGGTGGATCGTAAATGTGTCAGATCCTGTCAAACCCAGACTCTGAGATGGAAGAGTTGGTTCAGAGGGGCTGATGCTTCTGCATGAACCAATGCACGTCTGAAATGTGATTTTACACTTAGCCTTGGAGAGACGTTAGGAGGGCCAGTGAGAGAGACTCTGAAGGCCATTTTAGGTTCATGAGGAAAGTTGCTGTGTGTTTGCAAAGACCACAGGGATTTGGGTGGTTGGCATCAGAAGCCTTTTATTCAGGGCCAGTGTAGTGATGATCCCTGGGGGCTGTGGCAGTTGGCATCTTAAGCTTTCCCTGAGGATGCTGGTACCTGTGACGTCACAAGAACCCCGTCTTCCCTTCCTCTTCCCCGCTTCATTTGAAGAGCCTTGAGTTCGGTGTCTTCAGGAGGAATCACTCAGGGGTGGGTGAGATGCAGCCTTCAGGTCCCCATCACCCCTCCGTTCCCTTCTCTCTTTGATTCTTTTCTTTCTTCCCCCTCTCTCTCCTTTCTCTGGCTCTAGGGATTGAGTCCAGGGCCCCATCCCTGTTCAATAGACATTCTGCCTCCATGCTACACTGCCCAAGCCCACACCCTGCATTTCTTCTGAACCTTTTATAACAACACCACATGAAATCCTGCTCACGAATGAACAAGCAGACATGATAACGCCTGCAATAAGAAGACGGAGGGTAGACATTTCTCTACTGCTTGGCAGGCAGTGGGGAAGGCATCTGGAGTGTCAGTGTGAGGGGCTCTCTGCTGCACCCCATGGGTCTTTGAGAAGTCAGGAGCCTGTTGGTCTGTGTCCACCTGCTCACCCACGTATGACCTTTGCCCAGTACCATTTGCTGACCTTGGTATTGGCAGCTGTAAAGTGGGGTCAGGATGTCCCGGTTCACAGGGCCGTTGAAAGGGATCAGTGAGCCGTGTGGATTGGGCATGGGGCAAACACGGGCTCTGTGTGGTACTCTTAGAATTGTTTGTGAGCATTGCTTGTCCTTGTCTTTTTTTTTTTAAGATTTATTTATTTATTATGTATACAGCATGTATGACTACAGGCTAGAAGAGGGCACCAGATCTCATTACAGATGGTTATGAGCCACTATGCGGTTGCTGGGAATTGAACTCAGGACCTCTGGAAGAGCAGCCAGTGCTCTTAACCACTGAGTCATCTCTCCAGCCCGCTTGTCCTTTTCTTTTTGGTCATTTAGAGCAGAGGGTCTAACATAGTAGCTATTTGATAATCTATAATCTGTTTATAATCTATAATCTATAGCTACCAAACCCATGAAGTGAGACTCCTCCACATTGAAATGCCCCTCGTGTACAAAAGAAGCCGGGTCCTGGAGGCCTCATGTGGAAAGAAAGACATAGAAAATCATAGTCGTGACTCACACTGATCTCAAAGTGGTAACTTGGGTGCATTAGTTTGCATCAATACACTATCAAATTATACATGTGGCATGTGACAGCTGAGGAGAGACACCGAGGCTTTCATTTAAACGGCAAAATGAATCCATGAATGCTGGGTGAAAAAAAATTGTTTTAATGTATTTTTTTTGAGGTCGTATGTTGTCACTTTTTCCTCTCCCCACCTCCAACTCCTCCTATGTTTCTAAGTCCGTGGTCTCGTCTATAGTTGCTCTTTTGCTACAGACATATATGTGCATGTGTACATATAGCCACACAAGTAAATAACCTGAGTCCACTTAGCTTTGCTCACATGTGCATGTGTGCAGGGCTGACCACTTGGGGGTTGGACAAGCGATGTGGATGCTCGTCCTTGGAGGAGACTGATTTTCCTTTAGTGGGTAGGACCGTGTAGGGTGTCTCCTGTCCCTGTGCTGGTCTCGTTGGGGCAGCCACATTGCTGAGAATTCATGGGTACAGCTTCTCTGTTGTATGTCCTGGCCCTCCGGCTCTTAAAATCTTTCTGCCCCTCTTCCAAGATCTTCCTTCGGTGTGTAAGGCATGTCAGGTGTGGTGTTTGAGAAAGTTTTCCTTGTGTGAGAGGCAACACAGGAGTTCGATTCCAGCCCGTCCCATAAGGCTCTTCTAGAACTCCATTAAGTGTTCCATAACTCTTTACTAATTACTTATATTCTCTTTTAGTGATAAATTCACCAGGTTCTGTCAGTGGAAGAATGTGGAATTAAATATTCATGTGAGTACCTTTTTTTTTTTTTTTTAAAAAAAAAAAACTTCCTCTGCCCTAATGTCATGAGAAAGGACTTTGTTCTGGAACATTCTCCCCAAGGGTTTTCGGCACAGATGTCCGTGTACAACTCCGTGCGCTGAAAGGCAGGCTCCCGTGCTTACGGATAAGCAGTCGGGACCTTAACTTTCTTTTCTCATGTTTGTGTGGGAGAATGAGTTTATACGCATAAGAAGGGCTATTTCAAGCTGGAATTGATTGACCCCCAAAACAACAGTGTCAACTCAAGCTTTCCACTTAATATAACATCTGTGCAGCCCGAGCTCTTGCCACACTGTGACGTTTCCTTCCCCGGTCTTACTGGAGGATGTAATAAAAGGAGCAGAATCTTTTGCTAAAATAAAGTTTCGGGGTTGTTTTATAACCTTTTCCTTATTTTGAAATGGGCAGAAGTAGGGTTGGGGTATTTAGCTCAATGGTAGGACACTGGCCCAGTAAGGGTTCAGGCCTCAGCATGAGGAACAAATTTCTCTGTCTCTCTGTCTGTCTCTTTGTGTCTCTTTGTGTCTCTGTCTGTGTCTGTCTCTCTCTTACACACACACACACACACACACACACACACACACACACACACACACACACACATACACACTCACACCAAAAAGCAGGAAAACTGAACAAAGTGACCCTTGGATGCAGACTGCCCGTGTGTGGTTACTATGTATCTCGCCATTCCCTAGACTGAAATGTCAATCACTCCAGGAAAGGACGTTTGGCTGCACAGTTCTGTCTGCTCCCTCTCTCCCCCTCACAGGGATCTTCTGGAAACGCAGGGTTTTGATTGGACAAAAGATTCAGTTGTGGTTTTGTTTTTAAAGAAAGATTTGTACCTAAAGCAGTTTTGTTGGAAGAGGGGTTCATAAAACCTGCTGTTTGCATCATGTGTCCAGGATGATTTAAAAGAAAGGGGTTGTAACACACACACAGAGACAAATACACACCCACCCACCCACACACACACACACACACACACACACAGATACACACAGACAGACACACATAGACACACACATGCATATATACATAGACACACATATAAATACATATTTACACAGATATACACACATATACTCACCCACAGACACAGGCATACACACACAGACACATAGACACACATGTACACACATGTATATACAAATATACACATTCATACACATATATATATAGATTCACACACAAACACACATATATACACAAATACACACACATACACACATACAGACACACACACACACACACACACACACATACACACACACGCAGACACACACACTTCTTTCTTTCCTGGCCCCTGAGCTCTGTTGATGGCTGGAGAACATGTGTAAATGAAGTCTCTTTCTATGGCTCTCCGTTATGCTCATCTGAGGGTCCTGCTTCCCACAGCCGGCCTCTTAGCATTTCCAGTCAGAAGGACGTTTGTCCTGAAACAGCTGCTCTTGACACGGACTCTTGTCTTCCCCCCAGACAGTGCCTGGAACGGTCTGATTGTCCCCAAACTCTAGGCTGCCTGGTGCCTGAGGTCACTTTTCATTTTGTCTAGGAATACTACACTCGCTTGGCCTGATCGAGTTAGGGTCACGGCTTGCAGAACCCCCAAGGTTTTCAAGAGTGGAGGGACCGTCCCCTCCCACACTGCAGCCCCACACCTGTCTCCATGTTGGGCCTGTGTGTCACGGTGGCTGGGGGGCGGGGGAGGAGAAGGCGAGTCCTTGTTACACCATCCTGTGGGGCTCATCTTTCTGCTTAAGCAATCTGTCCTGGAAGGGGAAGGTGACACCAGGCTGTCTGCGCTTTGCCCCAACACGACGTCATGTGATTTTGTGTCTTCATTTTGTCTTCTGCTTCCACAGCTGACCATGAATGACTTCAGCGTGCACAGGATTATCGGCCGAGGAGGGTTTGGGGAAGTTTACGGCTGCAGGAAAGCAGACACCGGGAAAATGTGAGCCTCGGTCTTGTCTCACCAGGACCGTTAAGAGTGCTTTATGGAGGCCTCGGTCCCACAGAAAGAAATCGATGCTTGAATTTGGACAGTAAGCCCAATCTTCCGCTTCTTAGGGCTGCTGTGAAGCCAACAGGAGCCGCATATGGAGCTCCCACGCCAGGGAGCCATCCTGGAATTGCTACCCGCACATTCATGAGAGTGTCTGTGCAAGCAGAGGGAACACTAAACTTGAGCACTGATCTGCTTTCCCTTAGGTCATGTGACAGGGTCTCACTGTGTAGCCCTGGCTGGCCTGGAACTCGCTGTGTAGACCAGGCTGGCCTCAAGCTCTTAGAGACCTGCCTGCCTCTTCCTCAAGGCATTCCCCAACAAACCTGGGGTAAGGGGGTGAAGCAAATGTGCCAGTCACACAGACTTTAGAATTCTCTTTCAGTTTTCCGCTGTTTTACTGAAAGCGTTTTCCTGCTTTCTACATCTGTGATGGTTCTTGCAAATTTTAAGTTGTCAGCCGCCCCCCTCGGCTAATCAGCCACAGACGTGAAAGACCACAGGACATAGATGAAGGTGGGAGAATCCAGTCAGGGTCTTACAGTGAAGAGCTCATAGAGCTAAATCTGATCCACACATTCCCCTGCCCCGCCACCCGCCTCAGAAGCTCTGGGGCAGGAGCACACATTACATATTTATTTGTTTGTTTGTTTGTTTCTGCTCCATACATTATCTAAGCAGCATCTCTACCCACGCGAGGAGAGAGGAATCCCTCTAGTATTGCTGATTGCTTTCTTCCCGTAGTGCCGGCAAAGTGGAGATTTCCTGCAGGGCCCCCCGGGGGATCGTCTTGCTTTCTTTCAATGTGGTAGAAATACCCCAGCAGTTTGTGTAGCCTGGTGTGGGTTCCCAGCCTAGACTTCACCCTCACCCTTCGGCGTGTTCTCAGGTACGCCATGAAATGCTTAGACAAGAAGAGGGTGAAGATGAAGCAGGGAGAGACGCTGGCCTTGAACGAAAGGATCATGCTGTCCCTCGTCAGCACTGGGGTGAGTGGCTGGGGTCCCCCCGGCTTCTGAACTCTTGGTGGTTGACTTTGTTTGTCCCAGCTGATGGCAAAGCAGGTTGGACTAGGGTGGGTGAGGGCGTGACACAGAGAGGGCCGTGCTGGGTGGTGGGTGGTAGAGCGTGAGGCCAGTGCAGCCCCTTGTTCCGTAGACCCAGCCCCTTCCTCAGAGCCGCCGTTCCCTTCCCCTGGCTTCCTTCTTTGCAGAGTGTAGTGCCAGATAGTGGACATCATGATGAGAAGAACATTTGAATGTAACTTTAAAAATTGCCTACGCGATGGAAAGCTAACCAAAGGAAGAAAGGCCACCCCCTGCCCGTCATGAGCCAGGCGGAGGGCGGGACTTCCACTCTGACTTATCTGTCTGGCCGTGTGGCTTGGGGATTGAGCACTTGGTGGGCAGGCATGAGCCCTGGTTCAATCACTACCACCACCACCACCACCACTACCACCAAAAACCCCAGAGATCCAACCAAGACAGCTTCCCTTGTCAACATCTATGCAGGCATGTGGACACCAGAAGGCCATGGGCCAGCATTCTGAGCAGGGCAGGGGCTTGGGACCAAGGGCTTAGGATGGAGTTGTACCCTGGTGCAGTATCCCTGTCATAATTGGAGGGCGTCTGACTGTCACTCTCCAGGCCATAGGTGGGCGATTTCTAATTGTCACCTCCAGCCATATGTGAGGCCCTTCTGATAATCCTCCCTGCCTGCAGGATTTGAAAGCACCAGACCTTAATGGCTAGTCAGAGAACCCACTTCAGCTGGTGAGAGGGCTGTGGAGACGCAGAACGGATCCACCCCTTCCAGGTCTTGGCCGCAGGGACCCAAGCTCACTGCGGATCATCCCTTTGGAAGCAGAGTGGTTTTTTACGACCAGCTTTATTGAGTTTCGGCTGATAATGATTCTAAGCACTTCTTTTCAGAGCTTCTAGAAGGAATGTTTGTGACCGAAGCAAAATAACCGTGTCATTTAGGTGAACTATAAAATGAGAATGGGGCTCTAAATAATCCCTCGTTATGCACCTCTGCCTTCCAACTCTGGACATTTAGCCTCATTTTTTAATGAATTATTTCAGAGCTCCATTGGTTTTCAAGGAGTCACATGGAGAATGTATTTTTTTTTTATGTTGGAAATGTACAAAGCCATTTTGCTTTTTGTTTTTGTTTTTATTTTTATTTATTTATTTATTTATTTATTTATTTATTTATTTATTTATTTTAGTATTTCCTTTTTTCAGACAAGGGTGTATGGGTGATCTTTGGTCTGACCTGAAGAGAATAAATTTGAAAATGATGTTATATTGGGCCACTAACTTGAGCTAACTGAAGAGAACCCAAGTCATGTTCAGATGTCGATCCTGAGGCCGTTTTGTTAATGAGGACGCAAGTACATCAGCCTGGAGAGCCGTAGTAAAGTGGCTTGGGGTGGTCAGCACCTGGTCCTGCATATCCTGGATGCATGTGACACTCCTCCTGGTGTCCACTTGGCCCTTGGATCAAGGACACTTGCAGGCAGCGGGTTCTGAGGCAGCACCCAGCATCCCCCCATTTCCGTTATGTTACCACCTTTGGTCTGTTTCATAACTTACCAGTGATAAGCACTATGGGGCTTAAACTAAAGCCATGAAAACTGTCACCACTTACCCTGGGGGAGCAACTGAGCTAATGTAATATAATGTCTGGAGGGTTCCTCAGGTGTGGTGGGGGAGGGGCTGGCCACAGGTGTCTGTACAGTCTCACATAAGTTTGGTCAGATGCCCAATGAGGGCATATCTGAGTTCGCCATAGTCACCTGTTGCTGTTAGGTGCTTGACCCTCCCGCAGAGACTGGCGAAAGCTCTGGTGGCGGGTGTGGCCAGGCCAGGTGAAGTAGCTTTGGGTTTTCCCAGGCATGAGCATGAAGGCAGGCAGAGATCACCACAGGGCTGTGGTCCGAGGCCGTGAGAAACCAAGCTTGCTTAAAGGATTTGAAAGACTCAAACCTGAATGGCTTGTGTGTTCAGAACTTGATGGTCATGGCTGGGGCTGGTTAAAAAAGACAGTGTAGATCCACCTGGCTGGAACTGGGTTGAGGGGAGCCTGTAGCTGGCACTGGGTGAAACCACTTTATAGGGAGCTCTAGGGATGCTCAGGGGACCAGGGGATGTGGGGCTTCCATCGTGGCTGGCTACCCATTTCTTTGTGGCCTTAGGCAAGCAGTTCCCTATTCAACGGACTTGACTTTCTGGTCATTGAATGAAGGAAGTGAAACCTGCTGTTTTTTTTTTAATTGTTTTAGAACCTCTGATTCTAAGTCTAAAACTCATTCATTATGTTACTAAAGATGCTCGCTCTCTCAGAGAGACACAGCCAGCCCCTTTGCAGCTTTCTCAGGGCTGTCATTAGGAGGACTACAAGCTGTGGTGTCCCAGCCTCTTCCCTGTAAGGGCCTCTGGTGTCCTGGGTACAGTTCCCTACCACCGCTGGGAAAGACCCTGGCCTTACTGAGTTTTGGGTCCACCCACTTCTCTATTCCACTGAGCTGCCCATTAGATCACAGGGAAATTGTTCGGGGAGTCCCCTGACGATGAAGAGGGAACGGGGAAGCAGAATAAGATGATGTCCCCAGAAGGTCATGAGGAGATCTGGAGAAGCATGCAGGGCCTGTGCTGGCCAGTTTTCTGTCAGCTTGATACAAGCTAGAGTCACTGGAGAGGAGGGAGCTTTAATCGAGAAAATGCCTCCATAAGATCTGGCTTAGGCAAGCCTGTAGGCCATTTTTTTAAATTAGTGATTGATGGGGGAGGGCCCAGCCCATGGTGGGTGGTGCCATCCCTGGGCTGGTGGTCCTGGGTTCTATAAGAAAGCAGGCTGAACAAGTCATGGAGAGCAGGCAGTAAGCAGCACCCCTCCATGGCCTCTGCATCAGCTCCTGCCTCCAGGTCCCTGCCCTATTCCTGTCTTGGATTCCCTCAGTGGATATGTAAATCAAGTAAACCCTTTCCTCCCCAACTAAGTTTTGGTCATGGTGTTTCATCACAGCAAGAGGAACCCTAAGACAGGGCCCCAGAAGGCCACTGGCTCACAGGAGGATAGCTCTGTGTTTCTTGTACTTGAGGGTACATAACCTTTGGCGTCAGTAAATTCACCATCTCAACAGAGGACCAAAGAGGAAGCTGTTGTTCACCTTGACCCAGTTTTCTCTAGAACTTATGGAAGTGAGTCCAAGTTTGTACCTCTCTCTGCCTCCATGGTGTTGGGATTGCAAGCACAGGTCACTATACCTAGCTCTTTAGAGTGGGTTCTGGGGATCAAACTCAGGCCCTCTTTCTTGCATGGTAAGAGCCTTACAGACTAGTGTCTCCCTAACACCAAGGTCTTAAAGAAGTTGTACTGTGGAAACCTCAACATCTTTTTTGGATTTTAATAATTCACGGTGTTGAGAAAGTCTATAGTGTATGGATAGGCCAAGTTGTTGTTGAGACCCTTTAGTGGTGAGGTGTAGCTGGAATTTTCTTTGGGCCATCAACCAGCTCCCAAATAAGGACACAGAGGCTTATTAATTATGAATGCTTGGCTTTAGTTTAGGTTTGTCCCACTAGCTATTTTAACCTAATTTAACCTGTTTCTACTCACCTACATTTTGCCTCAGGACTTCTTACCTTTCTTTCATTCTGTATGTTCTACTTTCCTGCTTCCTGTGTGTCTGGCTGGCTGTCCCCTGACATATCCCTGGCATTTCTTTTTCTTTCTCCTTTCCAGCCTCAATTCCTCCCTCTACTTACCCTCCCTGCCCAGAAGTCCCAGCTATACCTCCTCCCTTGCTATTGGCTGTTCAACTTTTTATCAGACTACTTAGGTGCCTGAGGCAGGCAAGGTAAAACAGCAACACATACATAGTTAAACAAATGCAACACATCTTTGTACAGTTAAATATTCCACAACATAAACAAATGCAACACATCTTTGCATAGTTAAACAAATGCAACACATCTTTGCATAGTTAAATATTTCACATCATAAACAAATGCAACACATCTTTACATGGTTAAACAAATGCAACACATCTTGGCATAGTTAAATATTCCACAACATAAACAAATGCAACACATCTTTGCATAGTTAAACAAATATTCCGCAACATAAACAACAGTGAGGACGTGTGAAGAACCTGGACTAGTGAGTCCTTTTTATTAGTCCAGCAGAGATCTGAAGAGTGATCATCAGGAGATTCAGAAGTCTTGAAGTCACCCAAGGCTTGGGACACCAGCTCCCTGCCCAGGCCATTCCTCTCCTGAGCTTTCACAAGGTGGCTAGCTCTGCTGTTAGCCTGACCTGTGTGTGGCCAGCTCTGCTTCTCTGTCCCTGAGAGCCTGAGGTGGCCTGTGTTGCTGCACATGGCAGTGGCTTGATGTGTAGCTGGATGGCAGGGTTGGCAAGAGCTGTGTGGCTCTGGACCAAATCCAGCTTGAGGCCATCTTCTAGACAGCCCGTGAGCCAAGAATGGTTCTTCCATTTCTAGATGGAAGGACAGGAGACAGAGACTAGATGGAGACACTGGGCGTGGTCTAGGAGTCTGAGGACTGTTTAGCTCCAGGAACTCTTGTGTTAGTAGTGTGCCTTCACCCCGACTCTTCTCTGAGGCCTTTCCTGGGGTAGGCCAATCCAAGCAGAGCTGTGAGGCAGTTCCGGGAGGTGCTCCTGCACCCACGGCACAGATGGGCCCTGACTGTCTACCTGGTGTGGAGTTGCCAGGTCATGGGGTCGGCAGGTGATATGCAACCTGGGTAATGGCTCTAGACAGCTGGGCACAGCTGGGCACCAAGATGTCTAAATGGTGGCGTTCGTGCAGAGTGTGAGCTTAGGCCACGCTTGGGCTTTGTTATATAGATGCTCAGCTGTTCAGCACAGATAGAAAACACTGACCCTGCCTGTGGCCCTTTATGTCCCATTTATTGCACACAACAGACCATCTACATGTGTGCCCATTGGAGGGTTCTTCCTTGGCTGTACTGTTTGGGCTTGAGCTTAGGCCATGCTGTCTGAACTACATTTACCTTATAGGCAGTACTCTGTGTGTGTGTGTGTGTGTGTGTGTGTGTGTGTGTGTGTGTGTGTGTATAACTGTGTGTATGCATGTATATGTATGCACCTGTGTGTATGTGTGTATGAATGATATGCACTTGTGTATTTGTGTATACGTGTGTGTGTTTGTATGTATGAGTATACGTGTGCGCATATGTGTTTTTCCACGCATATATGTATATATGCGTATGTGCATCTGTGTGTGTGCGTGCGCGCGCGTGCATGTGCGTGTGCATGTGCGTACGCTCGCGCTCACCTGTGTGGACAAGTGTAGGGATGCTTCTCCACATGTGTGCCTGTGGAGACCAGAGTGGATGCAGGCTTCCTCTGTCACTCTGTACCCTGTGTTTTGAGACAGGGTCTCACCCTGAACTGGAGCTCACTGACGTGGCTAGGCTGACAGCCGGCGAGCTCCAGGGATCCCTATCTCTGCCGCGCCCCCCACCCCACCCCCCCCCTGTTCCAGCATTCCAGCGTGTGCTCAGCATGTGTGGGGCGTCTGCACACGGGTCCTCATGCTGTGTAGCACCAGTGTCCCCACCGAGCCTTCTCCCAGTCCCATAAGACGTCATCACATCTCCCTGTGACTTCCCGGCTTGTTTCCCGGGAAAGCGTGGCTATGCTTTTTGACTATCTGTGGTCCCGCCCATCATTAACCCACCTGTCAGCATTCAGTTCTCTGAGGCTTCTGTGGAGTCCATAGCTGATCCAAGGGACACGGACACCCGTTTACTGTTGAGTGTTTCTGTCAGTCACTCGACAGCCTATTTTCCACCTTCAGAGGCGAATTTCATTCTGATAACACAGATGCTAGCCACCCTCTCTCATCCGGTCCTTCTGAGTCCAAAGCAGAGATTCAAATACATAGTTGACTGGCCAGGACCCAAACCGTGGCCAGCAGAGACCAGCAGGGCAGCGGCGTCCGTGGAGGCTTTGGTCTTTTGAATGGGCTGTGATCAGAGCAATGCCAGGTTGAATCAGGCTGAGAGAATGCAAGTCCAGCTGCTCCCATGGTGGCCCGTGTCTCTGTGTCTTTGTCATCCACGGGATCTGCTGCTCCGTGGCTTCTGAAGTGACCAGTGCATGTCACACTCAGTGCCAAGGAGAAGGCTCAGCAGGAGTCCGCAGTAGGGTGTTGGGTGGTGGACGTGCTTTCTGGGGCAGCTTCTCACAGGCTTGTGTGCATCCACTCTAGGACTGTCCCTTCATTGTCTGCATGACCTACGCCTTCCACACACCGGACAAACTCTGCTTCATCCTGGACCTGATGAACGGTAAGCAAGCCCCAGGTGTCTGGCTGCCGTGGAGAGCTCTACGTGGTGTTCGTTCTGAGCTGGTGGCACCCAGGCATGCTGGGGCTCTGTGAATCTGTTCCATAATTGGAGTCTCTTTGTAGTTGGAGGGCATCTTTGCCCTTTAGCATTTGGTAGTTTTGTCTTGCGACACTGGCTGTGATTTTTCTCTCAGTCTGCCACTCTCTCCCTGGGAAGCTGGGTCTAGAAACGTCTCACAAAATAAAGCCTGGCCTTGAAGTTTTACCTTCTGGACTGCAGCTGGCCTCAGCCTTTAATTAGCTTATTTCCTGGTCTCAACTCTTAGGAATGAAATATCTCCCAAGAACATAGGCCAAAGATAGACATGCGTTGAGAAGCCAGCTTTCAAGGGCCGGTTTGTGTGGGCTCCGCCTTGATCTTCTGTGCCTCCCAAGTCCTCAGGACTCTGCGTTTGTCTTTGAAACCATGAACAGCCACCCTGAAAATGCAGACACAAAATGTTCAGCTGGAAAAAAGTGCTTTCAGCGTGAGAATGTGGTATGGGAGCACTTGGAGTATTTTTAGGAGACGCTGAAATAAAAGATGAACCATTCAGCCATTCAGATGCACTTTGGTTCACTTGAAGTTTTATTATTGTTTCGAGGGTTTGATTTGAGCTCAGATCTTCCCCCAAAATAGGGAGGACAAAAGATCAGTCATGAGTCAAAGACGCCAAAGCCTACAGCGCACGCCCTGCAGATCCTGTGTGTGGATGGGCAGAGGGCTGAGGGCAGAGCGGCCCCTTCCCTGCCAGGGCCGGGCTGGCGGAGGCTGAGCTGGCCCGCTGGAGGGAGCGTGGAGCCCTCTCTTTAGTATCTCAGTGTGTGCCCAAGGAGGGAAGAGGTGTGTGAAGTCCAGGGCAGCAAAGTCAGACACATGCCAGACTTTATCAGACACCTCCTCCCTGCCCTGGGCCCTGTGGACTGTCCTTGAAGCCAACAGCTATTTCCTTTTCCCAACGTTGTACTTTGAACAATTCTGAGCTCGCGGCCAGGGTGACTGTTTCAGAAAGGCGCTTGGATACCCTTCGCCTAGGTTTCGTCCGTTATACTTCACTGTTTGGACAGCATTAAATCTCCCTCCACGGGACCAACGTTTAAAGTTTCTCTGGTTTAGTTGTTTTTTTTTTTTTTTAACTGTGGACTATTGAGGCGATCGCTGCTCTGGAACGCTACATAGGTGGGTTCAGTTACTGGGCAGGTTTACATCATCCGTGGTTCAGCTGGGCCCAGGCTTGGTGGTGTCACTGGCGGCAGAGCCACCAAGCCCCAGATGGTGGCTCTGTCTCATCCATGAGACACGGGTCACACCCACCATGCCCTTGAAGTTGTCTCTGTAATGATCAACACCTTTGGCCGAGTTACAGGGCTCAAAGACAGATGCCAAGTCCAAAAAGGAAGGGCCATTCCCCTTTCCTCTGGCCCCCTTATTTAGGGCGACCCCCGTCTACTCTCAGTGGACACTCTGTGACCTGCCCCCTGGGTCTCCGCTTGCAGGAGGCGACATGCACTACCACCTGTCCCAGCACGGGGTGTTTACTGAGAAGGAGATGCGCTTTTACGCCAGCGAGATCATCCTGGGTCTCGAGCACATGCATAACCGCTTCGTCGTCTACAGAGACCTGAAGGTGAGGAGGGTCGGGTCATGCCCAGGGCCCCCTGGGGTCCCCCTTCCCTGCCCTAAGGCCCTGTCCCTTTCCTCCTGGTCCTGTCTCGGCCCTGGCTGAGTTGTTCACTGTGTGGCCACAGCAGGGGTGGCACCTGTGGCCAGTCCCTGTTGTCACGACCACCTCAGTGCCTGCTAAGGTGCTGGGTGAAGAAGCTCTCCTACGCGGTCCAGGAGTTACACAGCAAAGGAGATGCTGGTCAGCACATTCCAGGCATTCCTCTTTTGTATATAATCGTGGTTCAGTTGACGCTCATCAAGGACAGCTCTTGCCCTGCTGGTGGGTCAGGGTTTAAGAGGGATAAAGACAACCGTGTGCCAAGATAAAGGATGATGGAGTCCTGACTCCCGTGGGACAAGGCCGGTTGGATGGGAGAGGGGTGGGTTGTGGATTGCAGTTCGGCCCGTAGAACTTCCCGGAAACTCCTCGCTGGGCTGACTGGCAATGAAACTGAGCTGTGTGTGGCTTCTTTTTTTTTTTTTTTTTAAATTTTATTTCAACTTCAAAACAGAAAAAAGTGCACAGAAACAAATTAAGTCTTAATGATGAATGTATCATCAATGAGAACCAGTTCAAAATTAGACAAAAATTTACAATACTTTTGAATAATGGAACAGAGAGGTAGAGAATCTTAAATTATTATATTGTAACTGTTAAACTGATTTGTAAGAAATATCACTTCAAATATTATAAAACACAGAAACTTATAAGCTTTAGAGAATAGTGGAAATGTTAATTACTGAAACAAAGAAGATATCTCATATGAACCATTTACTTGTTTGAGTTTACTTCTCGTGGTTAATAACTATGGAACTGTCGCCTTCATATATTCTGATAGAATACCTCATCTTTTTTT
The DNA here is from genome assembly GCA_902168415.1 of Peromyscus melanophrys. Lineage (NCBI taxonomy): Eukaryota > Metazoa > Chordata > Mammalia > Rodentia > Cricetidae > Peromyscus > Peromyscus melanophrys. Next base: position 15,122 of record CABHPR010125230.1, read on the forward strand.
CACAAGACCAGATAAACTGAGCTGTGTGTGGCTTCTTGCTCTGGAGCTGTGCTTGTTGCCCGGGTCTCCACGAAGGAGGGATGGTGGGTGTGTCCATGGTGACACCATCTGTGTGTGATGCAGACAGAGAAGAAGACAAAAGGGATGGCCGTAGCTAGGGATTCTATTTCTGTGGTAAACCACCATGACCAAAACCAACTCGGGGAGGAAAGGGTTTTATTTCATTTTATGGTTTGTAGTCCATCATGCAAGGAAGTCAGGACAGGAACTCAAGCAGGGCAAGGGACCTGGAGGCAGGAGCTGATGCAGAGGCCAGGGAGGGGTGCTGTTCACTGGCTTGTTCCCATGGCTTGCTCAGCCTGCTTTCTTATAGAACCCAGGGCCACCAGCCTGTGGATGGCCCCACCCACCATGGGCTGGGCCCTCCCCCATCGATCACTAATTAAGGCCCTACAGACTTGCCCACAGCCTGATCTTATGAAGGCATTTTTCTCGATGATTGTTCTCCCTTCTCAGATGACTCTGGCTTGTGTCAAGTTGACAAAAAACAAACAAACAAACAAAATCATTAAGGACGGAGACCCTAACAGACTATAGACATGTGTGCGGTGTGTAAGTAGCGAGGAGAGGTAAATCGGTAGGGCTGACAGTTTACTGATAGGATAAGAAAACACCGGGAGAAAGTGTTTGCCTCCCACTTCCGTCTGGAATGATCTGAGCATGCGGTGGTCTGGGATGAAGTCCTGTACCTCTCCTCTATGTTCTGTGAGTTGGACATCGTGTTGCTTGTTTGAGGCAGGCGCCTCCCTGTGTAACCCAGAGCAGCATGGAACTTGAGGTCCTCCTGTCTGGGCCTCCCGAGTGGCCGGAATAAGGACGTGCCAACCTGTCCTGCTAATGATTGATCTAGGAAGCAAAAACGCTGTATTTTGGTTTTGAGCGCGCGCGCACACACACACACACACACACACACACACACACACACACACACATTTTTTTCTCCAGAATACTGTGAAATCAACAGTGTTCTTTGGGTTAAAGAATTACTCTCTTAGCTTTTATGTGCGCATACAGAAGAAAAGATAATTTTTTTTATTGAGCTAGAAATAACCAGATGCTGGTGGGCTCATGGCATGTTAGTTGTTCATGAATTTTATGAGGAACCAGATACACGCTGACAGCTCATGGAGCTGCTGCCCTTGTGTCTTGATTTAAAAGCTCAAAGGGCTTTCACCCATCACTCTGCTGTTTTTGTTTTCTAAGCTGTTTAGTAGGCAATGATATTATTTAATTCCTATTCGCATTTAATCCTAGTCACTCATGACTATTCATGCTTCAGTGTGGTAAGAGCTTGCCATTATTCTTATTTTAGGCAAAACAATAGGTGCTTCAGGGCAGAAAGATATTCCTGAGGTGACTGTAGTTGGGTGCGTTGAGGGAGAGGTCTTTGTTTCTGTGACTGCTCTGTCCAAATCTAATCTGGATGGAAACGTCCCAGTCACGTCAGAGTCGTCAGGGCCAGACTCCAGTTTGACCATTTGGTAGGGCCCTCGTCAGTGATGGCCGTCCATTAGAACTGTCACGGTGCTTTGGGATGCTTCCTGCCCTTGGGTCAGCAGTTACACATCAATGCAAGATGCCTTCCTGTCTCGGCCCTTGCAGCCACGTTCTCTGGAACCTTGTGGTCCATGGATGGTGGCCCTGCTCCCCATGGCTAGGATGCCCATGCTGGCTACACCGAAGCTCTTGGATTAATGGGGAGGACATGCTTTCAATTCCGTGGTGGGGACCTTCCTGCCCGCCCCAGCCTTGGGTGTCACTCTCTGGTTGGGGTGGGGGGCTTTGCCTCTCCCACAGCCCCTTCCCACTGAAGTCAGCAGAGTGGTGGTGTGTTCATTATCCTGCTGCCTTGATTTGAGAACATAGAGTTCCCAGTGATGACATAGGATCCATCCTGTGAGGTCATGTCGGCCATGATGAGATGATGACATAGGATCCACCCTGTGAGGTCATGTCAGCCATGATGAGATGATGACAGAGGGGTGCACCCTGTGAGGTCATGTTGGCTACGATGAAGTGATGATGGGGGTGCGCCCCGTGGCGGTCACGTGGAGCTC
>CABHPR010125230.1:17638-29402 GCA_902168415.1 Peromyscus melanophrys
GGTGATCTCTTGGGGGCTCTTGAACTTCTTTTTCTTTCAGCCTGCGAACATCCTCCTGGATGAATATGGGCATGTGAGGATATCCGATCTTGGCCTCGCCTGTGACTTCTCCAAAAAGAAGCCTCACGCCAGCGTGTGAGTAGCTTGTCTGTTGCATTTGCTGCGTTTCTGCACCGTGGCACCTGGGTTCAGGCAACAGTACCGGGTGCTGGTGCCCCTCATCTCCCCCATCATCTGGGAGTGCTCCCTGTGTGACGGGAGTGCTCCCTGTCACTGTTTGTGGGGACAGGCGTGGCTGCTGGGGGCCTGACCCTGCTTGGGAATCGGCTGATGCATAGGAAGCTGAGGTCACGCTGCCTGTGAAACTCTGGGCCAGTCGGCTCACCTCTTTAGCCTCTTCTGTAAAGCAGAGCTAATAAATTCTTTTACCCCACTGCCAGAGTATGTTACAGAGCCCATGCCCTAGAGAGGCCTGGGACGGCTGCCCAGAATGCCCCCGGGGAGGGTTCGAGGCGGACTTCTCATCTCCATCTCCTGTACTTCTGAGAAATCAGGAACTGCTGGGAACCATCCATCTACTTCCTTACAGTTCCGGCGTCTAATAGGGGTCACGCCCTTAGACTCGGGAGGTGAGCTGGTTGCCACAGAGAAGTGCCTCTTGAGCCCGTGGCCCTTAGCTGCCTCTGAGGACTCAGAGCTGCATTTAGTGGTGCCAGTGCTAAGTGCAGGTGACCTGGCCTGAGGCCGCCTCTAGGTAAAAGCCTTGCCCCAGCTCCGGAGAAGCAGTGAGAAGAGTGTCCCAGTGAGCCACACCCCCAAACCCCACTTTGCCTTCTAGACTGTCTCCTTCTGGGTCCGGGAATGGCTCAGCAGATAAAGCTGTTACTGCATAGCCTGACCACCTGAGTTCAATTCCCAGGACCCACATGATGGGAGGAGAGAACCGACTCCCATAAGTTTTCCTGTGACCTCCCCACGCGAGCCGTGGCCTGAGTATGGCCCCTATACACACGCACACACGGACACTAAACACTAAAATTTCTCATTCTTAGCACCGAATCTTTTACAGTTACATTTTACTGTCCCTCTGAGCAAGTGTTCTCTCTGCTGAGTGGTCCTGGAGATAAGCACCCCGAGTCTCGTCCCATGTGTCTGTGTGGAAAATGAACTACAGACTCTCCTTCTGTGTAACTAGAACCAAAGGGGTGGATTTGCAGTGCTCTATGAGGGCCTACATTCAATCAAAACTGCCTTTGAAAGCCCCGGTCCCACGTTGAAATGTGGGTCGTACGCTGCACAGTTTCTATAAGTAGATTGCTCTTTGCTTGGAGGGTGGAACGGGACCCTGAAGCATCCACGTTCTGCTGGAGTGTGGGCTACCCGCACTTCTCCCAGGCCGCTCCCCGGCCATTTTCAAGAGATGCTTTTGAATTTTTAATGCCACCCCACTCTGGTGTGCTCCTGCCTTCAGTTTACCGTAGTCATAACTAAAGAAGAGCAGGAACGTTCGTAAGAATTCATCCTCCCAGAACCTTAGCTCTGTGGCGTGGCACGGTTTATCCCACTCACCTGGCCGCCTTGGTCCTGAGAGTCGCATCAGCTCCACATGGAGGACTGTTCTGCCTGTCTCGGGAAGAACTGTATTTTGAACAGTGTCTTAGCTTCCTTTTCTATTGCTGTGATAAAACACCCCGACAATAGCAAGGTAAGGGAGGAAGGGCCTATTTTGTAATTCCAGGTTATAAAGCACCGTGGCAGGGACAGCCTAGCTGTGGGACCTGAGGCAGCTGGGCATATCACGTCCAGTCAGAGGAGCAGCCCATGCTCAGCTCACTTTATCCTTTTTGTGCAGCCCAGGACCCGAGCATAGGGAATGGTGCTGCCCACTTTTAGTGTGGGTTTTCCCACCCCAATGAACCTAATCAATTCAGTCACAGGTGTGCCCACAGGAGTGAGCAATCCCTCCCAGGTGTGCCCAGAGGCTTGCCTCCCAGGTGTTCCAGATCCATGTGGACAGTTGACACTGGCCGTCTCAAACAACATTGGCTAAGAGATTGGACTGAGAAGTCCGGCAGGCTCCTGGTTTAAATGCTGGCACCACCTTACACAGATAAACGCGCAGAGTGTAAGCAGTGGTGGTCCTGAGCAGCTCCTGTGCACGTCAGAGAACACCTGCAGAGCCGTCTACATCAGCTTGTTTCATTTCTCCTGGAGGATGTCCCTCCACTTCCAGATTGTGGTTTAGTCATGGAGAACACCCAACAGTCACCTCACAGGGCTTCCAGGCAAGTCCCTCTCTACCAGCCAGTCAGAAGCTGCTGTCCACGCAATGCCCAGCACTTTTTGTCCGAATCTTTTTTTTTTTTTTTTTTTTTTTGGTTTTTCCAGACAGGGTTTCTCTGTGAACTCACTCCATAGCCCAGGCTGGCCTCAAACTCACAGAGATCCGCCTGCTTCTGCCTCCCGAGTGCTGGGATTAAAGGCGTGCACCACCACCGACCAGCTTGTCTGAATCTTAGGTCTTTTAATAAAAAGACTCAGAGCCAGATATTGGGGTGAAAGCTGAAAGATTGGAGAAGCAAAACAGCCAGCCACTAGCTTACCTCTACAAAATCCTCAGCCTCAAGAGAGCGAGTTCCTGTTTCCTCAGGCCTTATATACCTTTCTCCACCCAACCATCACTTCCTGGGATTAAAGGCATGTGTGCTTCCCAAGCAAAGGCATGAGATCTCAAGTGCTGGGATTAAAGGTGTATGCCACCACTGCCTGGCTCTGTTTCTCATGTAGCCCAGTGTGGCCTTAAACTCACAGAGATCCGGACGGATCTCTGCCTCCGAGTGATAGGATTAAGGGTGTGTGCCATCACTGCCTGACCTCTATGTCTAATCTAGTGGCTGGCTCTGTCCTCTGATCCTCTGGTAAGCTTTATCGGGGTACACAATGTATCACCACAAGCGTTCTTAGGAGTAAGTTAGGATAGAAACCAGCCATCCTTGTGATGGTTACATTTGAGTATCACCACAACTGTATTGAGATTGGGGAAAGCCCAGCAGGTGTGTCCGCGAGGGTGTTTCCAGAGGGTTAATTAGGGGAGTGGAGTCACTCTGAATATGGTAGCCGCAATCCATATGCTAGGGACCTGGGCGGGATAGAGAGAGAACACAGGAATGTGGCACTTCCTGCTTCCTGTCAGCTGCGAGCTGAGTGGTCTCTGCTGCCTGTTCCTGCCTCCATGCTCTACCTCACCATAGGCTCACAACCCATGGGGCCAAGGACTACGGACTGAAACTTTCCAAACTATGTCACAAATGGAATAAGTCTTCCCGGTAGGCTGTTACATCAGGCATTTTCTCACCCCGACAAGAGAAAGATAAAATAAGGCTGCAGCTGCCCTAGAATGGGATGGGGCAGGAATGGGCTACCCCCAGGAATGCAGCATGCATCCAGGCCCAAGCTCTGCCCACCCAGTGTCCTGCTTCACCCCCCCCTTCACTTCTCAGGGCCAATGAAGGCAGCTTCCGCGGGCACTCAGGCCCTGGTGCGCGCTCTCCCCCGTGCTCAGCCACTGCCCGCTCTTCCATGACCATCTCCCTTCCCTCCCCAGGGGCACCCATGGGTACATGGCTCCTGAGGTGTTGCAGAAGGGAACATCTTATGACAGCAGTGCTGACTGGTTCTCCTTGGGCTGTATGCTCTTCAAGCTCCTGCGGGGGTGAGTAGAACTCAGATGTCCTGTCCTGGGAGTCCTCGGGCCAAATGGGGCGTCCTGGGCTGAGGTTCGTCCAGCGGCGGGGGACTCGCCTCCTGTACAGGAGGCCCTGGGTTCCGTCCTCAGCACGGGGGTGGGGGGTTGGAAGAATACTTATATGTTACTACTTTGATGTCATGTTAAATCACACGGTGGCCTTTAAGCCACACTGCTGCAGATGACTGCCACTGTGGCTCCACCTGTTTCCCTCAGAGGGCCCAGAGATGAAAGCTTTGAGGTTCTGTATTTCTGTCCCACATCATAGGTCCCGTGAACCTTAACCTAGGACTAAGGTAAATTAAGACTAAATATAGCAAACCAAGAGGGCTTTGGAGTATTTCCACAGTAGGCCATGTTCTGGGACTAGGCAAAAGTATTTAAAATGTTTGGAGAATTTTGTCTGGAGAATTCTGGGGTGTGTGGGTGGGGGCAAAGTAACCCCCACCTGAAAAGTTGGCCTTTCTCTGTGAGCCTGCTAAAGCTGTGTCTCTGAAGGTGACCTTTCTACTTGACTGTATGCTAAGCTACAGAGATGCTGAGTTGGGCAGCAAGGGAGTGTGCCCCAGGATGTGTTCTCATACTGGATTGTTGAGGGATGACACCTTCCATGACTTTCTAGATGTTTCCGCTGGTTTTAACCGGGAGCTTGATGTAGATGTAACCAACTGCCTTATTAAATAAGAAACACAGAGCCAATGTAAAGATGAAAGCCAAAGAGGTCAGAGCTAAGAGCCTTACCCGCTTTTCCGCCAGCTAGCCTCTCCCGCCAAGAGACCTCTCCGAAAAGGAACTACTTCCTGTGCGTTCGCCTTTAAATAAGAGTTCTGTTCTGCCTTCTCATTGGTCGTAAACCCAACTACGTGACTGCCTCGTCACTGTCTGTACAGACCACCGGAAACACATTGGAGCGTGTGTCTCCAATGCCGGCAGTATCCTTGAACACACAGAGATCTACCTAGTTTTGCCTGCCGAGTGCTGGGATTAAAGGCGTGCGCCGCCACGCCTGGCTCTCGCTATGGCTTGCTAATAGCTCTGACCCCTAGGCAACTTTATTTATTAACATACAAATAAAATCACATTTCAGTACAAATAGAATACCACTATATTTCCCCTTTTCTAATTTAATAAAAAGAGAAAAAAAAGGAAAGTTGTAACTAATATAAGAAAAACTATATACAAAAGTACAATAACTATATACAATATATACAAGTGATGAATACCTGAACAATGTCTAGTCCATTTGTATTTGACAAATTCAGAGAAAATAATTCCATTACTTATTCTGTTTTGGTAAGTCCAAAATGTACCTAATTCCTTTCTATCCTAACTAATCTTCAACTATGATTAATTAATCTTTAAATATAACTAACTAATCTTCAACTCCCTCAGAGACCCAAGAAGGAAATAATATTACCTAACAAAAATAAAAACAGGAAGTGCATGCAAGCAGCTTCCAAAAAATTGTGAGTTGACAGAAACAGCCAGCCGCCTGGACAGTCACCTGAGGTTTCTCCGCAGTGTTGGGGCATCATCTTCAGCCTATAGGCTTAGCGTATCTGACAGACTCATTTGTGAAGTAGGACGTACACAAAGTCGACAGTTCAACCTCACCTTGGGTGAGAGCAGTCCATGTACCAGAAACACCTGAATTCCACTAGTGTCATGTCCTGATTCAGGATTTTAAATTCTGGAAATTGTTGATGGTTTTTTAATTCAGCTGTCCATTCTTCTTGATTGTGTATGTGTGGCTTCATCTCAGCATCCCGTTCTTCTCCACATCCCTCTATTAAATGCCAGTCTGCTATTGAGAGACGTGAGCTTAGTTACTCCTCAAGAATAACTGTTTCAGCTGCTGTTCCATTGCACATCAGAAGCCATCGGCCCACTGCCTGTTCAGCTGCCTTCGAAGAAAAGGGCACTGTACCTTTTCCAGATTGCGAAGGCCACTTCAGGGATGGTGCCATATTGTCCTGGCCTCAGAAGATGCCTTTTGATAAAGCCATAACCATACTTGTTTTGGCAAGAATCGGTAGTCCTTTGTTTCATGTTCTGTCTGTCCATTTTGTCCTGTTGTCAGCAGTAGATTCAAGGATACTTTGTTGTCCAGTGGCTAACTTTTGCCACAATGAAAGTTAACTCCATATGCAGTTTCTTCAATGCCCATATTCTCTCTGAAGTAGATTGGTACTGCCAGGAGCCGACATGTCTCATAGTCATAACAAAAAAGAAAATTTTCTGTTATTAAAACATTTTAAATGCCATATTCTGTAGATCTCTGAAGGGTTTGAAGATGAGCAGCCTGTAAAGATGCCGGTAAGCCACGAGCCATGTGGCAAGCAACAGAATTATAGAAATGGATTAATTTAAGATATAAGAACAGTTAGCAAGAAGCCTGCCACGGCCATACAGTTTGTAAGCAATATAAGTCTCTGTGTTTACTTGGTTGAGTCTGAACGACTGTGGGACTGGCAGGTGAGAGAGATTTATCTTGACTGTGGGCCAGGCAGGAAAACTCTAGCTACAGCTTGACTCTAGGGGAATCCAGCTGTGTCCTTCATTCTCACTGCAAAGCTCTAAGACAGACCCCTGTCCCTAGATTTCCCTCTTACCAGTTGCCCAGTAGCCTGTGCCCACAGCCTGCTGAGGGTTCACCACACCCCTGGGAAAACTCATACATTCTGTTTAGCGCATTTGAAGAGCCGTTGAACTCCACAGTGCCCCCAAACGTGGCTCCAAGTGCAACTCACTACATCCTTGATGCTTCTGTAATCCAATTCTGCTGGGCCCATTGTATTCCCTGGGGATCTAAAATGATATTACCGCTAAGAAAGTCGGGTCTGTTATTCCGTAATCGCATTACCAGTACCATGTTGGTGGAGCCCAGGCGCCCTTCATTCCTGTTGGCAGACTAGTTGACCCGATTATAGAGTTTATGCAGGGCGAGCCAGAAGAAGCCATTTCCCAGGGAGACTCCCTTCTGTCCCCCACAGCAGTCATTGAAGGTCCAGGGAGACACCCAGGAGTCCCTCCGGTCCCTGAAGGCAACAGCCAAACTGTCCAATACAAGAGTCGTCAATAAAGTACCCCAGGGAAACGGTGCAAGCCTGGGAAGGCGCGATTTGCCTCTCCCTTGTCATCCCGAGCTGTTGGTAAAAAACGGTCCGTGCTCGATGTCTGGAGAGGGTCTGCAGTCACATGACTGTGTGTCTGAAGAATCAGGAAGAGCTTGTCTAATTATCCCTTCGGTCCTCTGCAGCTGTGACTTGCCCCTCACGGAATGAGTTTAGTTTTACGCAGCTGCAGCTCACCCTCCGAGTCCTTCCGAATGGGAAAAAATAGAAAGTCCTTGGCGGAGTCCTTCATCTCCTGTGGCTAGAGGGTTTTTGTCACAGACCTGAAGGCCCCTGAGGATGGTCCCAGGGACCACTGTGGAGAGAGAGATGGAAGCCAGAGAGTGGCCCAGCTCAGGTGGCCAAAATGCCTGACTGCAGCCCTTAAAAAGGGGGGTCTCGTGGAAGGGCTGCTTCAGGGAGGGAAGAGACTGGCCTGGTGAGAGGGCTCAGCAGGTAAAGACGCCTGTCACCAAGTCTGAGGACCTGAGTTCAATCCCTGGGCTCAACACGGTGGAAGGAGAGAACCAACTCCTTGCAAGCTGTACTCTGATCTGCACACCTCCCCACATGCATGCATCTGCGTGTGTGTGCTAGCACACACACACACACACACACACACACACACGAGAAAGAGAGAGACAGAGAGAGAGAGAGAGAGAGAGAGAGAGAGAGAGAACGAGAGAGAACATGTCACCTAAGAGTCTTTTATATGTGTGGCCATGCAAACCTCTAGCTGCCGAAAGGAGGGTTAGACCTTCTCCAGGGCCAGTTCTCAGTCACTGTCTGCTGACTGCCTGAGCCCGGGAGAAGGAGTCTTGGCCTGTGTGGCAGATGGACTTTGATGCAGCCTCCCCACTGAGGTCCAGGTCTCTTCTCCCGTGCTTACTCAAAAGCCCTTCCGGGGAGCAGCATAGCACCAGCGAGCAAAGAACAGGAAATGAGTTCCGACTCTGGTGATTTAAGCTCGATAAACATTTATTGAGTACTTAAAGCACATGAGGGCCTTGGCCTGAGAGGAGGAGGAGGAGGGTTGTGGGAGGAGGGGAGAAGGATGGCAGGAGAGGGGGAGGCCCCCCAGAGGACCTGGAGCTGGAGCAGAGACATGGAAGACCCACTTCTGGTTTGGCTGGGTTGGGGTGGCTTTGTGTGGGAGACGGGGCTCTCAGGATGGAGAAGATGTGGGGACAGGTGCAGCTCACCATGGGTGCCCGTGAGTGGTAATTAGTGTCTCAGATGTGATGTGTTAGAGGAGCAAGCAATGGAGACCTGGGAGGGCCTCCTCCGTATGTGCTGTGGAGCGTGGCCTTGTTTCCTGGTGTCAGGGACTGAGGGTTTTTAAACAAAGGGATGACGGGGCCACGTAACCTGCAGTAAGATGGTTTTAGAAGCAGTGTACAGTGTCAGAGGGACAGAGACGTGCCTGAGCTGCAGCAGGAGAGGATGTGGGGACACAGCGGAGACAGTGCAGGGACATCCCGTGCACTTGCATGTGGAAGGGCAGGGGTTCCCTCTTGGGAGGGTGTAGTCAGCAATTCTTTGGGTGGAACCAAGGGTCACAGAGACCTTTCATGAGTGAGGCCCCAAGGCGGGTCTTCAGAAGGAGGAACTGAGACGGGAGAGATGGCTCAGGGGTGAAGGGTACTCTCTGCTCTTCAGAAGACCCGGGTTTGATTCCCAGCACCCACACAGCTGCTCACAGCCATCTGTAACCCCAGTTCCAGGGACTCCGGCTCCTCCTCTGGCCTCTGCTGGCACCATGGGCACATGGAGCACAGAAACATGCAGGCAAACACCCATACGCATAAAATAAAAATAAGGGGATTTTTTTTTTTTTTTTTTTTAAACAAGGAGGAACTAGGCAGGGGACCTTCCTTCCCAAGCTGTAGACAGTAGTAAATGCCACTCAGGAAGCTGCACGCAGGGAGACTCAGGATTGCTTTGTGTCTTGTGAACATGTCACATGTGGTCTAGAGGCCCCGGAAGCTGCTCTTCATTGGCCCCGAGAAGTGAAGGACACTGGGTGGGCAGAGCTTGGGCCTGGATGCATGCTGCATTCCTGGGGGTAGCCCATTCCTGCCCCATCCCATTCTAGGGCAGCTGCAGCCGCACAGCCAGCAACTTCAATCTCCAGAGGCACTCAGCACTCCCTGGGGACAGTTTTGGTTGTCATAGCTTAGGGTGTATGGGCATGACTCAAGCATATAAGGGCATAGGAGAGTCCCCCAGCCCCCCCAAACGAACAATTATGGGAATCAAGAACTCTCCCTCTGGGGATAGCCCCTCCCCCACATAGGTCTTCCATCAAGATAGAGCCTGGCTGGAGGCCTGGGGGCAGGGTTAAGCGCCCCTGGGGTTCCTTCCACAGAGGGAAAGGGGGCCTTTTATAGATGTTTCGCCGTTATTGGCTCAAACTCCAAAGGCATATTTGACGTGACACACAATCTTTCCTGCCTTCTAAAATTAAGCTGTGAGAGCGTTTAATCATGTGTCGTGGTGGTTTGGGCTCCGTGTCAGCCCTGTGGATTTGAAGCGTCTAACGTAGGAGCAGCGTGTGGGCTTCCTCAGTTTCCTAGCAGGTGTGGGGGATGTGCCCGGCCTGGCACTCTCTAGTTAAAGAGTGCCGTGCTGTCGCCCAGGATGTGGACTCGCCGTAGTCAAAAGACACCCCGAGCTGGCGATCCACCCCGAGCTGGCGATCGTATCTCTGCACTCTGTGCTGGTGACAGCCGGGACCTGGGCACCTATTTAGGGAGCCTGCGTTGGGGACAGCTGCCATCACATGGGCTGTGAGTGCCACTTGTCCTGCTCAGAATGGAGATGTTACTATCTGAGGGTTTTTGTTTTTTTTTTTTAAACATTTTCCAAAATAGAAAGCCAAATCCCAGACTTGGTTCACAAAGAGTAATCAAGGCTCCATTTGGCAGCACGTGTGTGGAGCTGAACGCTCAAGTGTTCCTGACGACAGGGCCCAGGGTGGAAGAGCTGGAAAGTCACTTCCCATGATGCCTTGCTGAGTCAGCTATGGACTCACTGAGCTTGTGAAAGGGGCCTATGGCCCTAGGTACGGATGGAGGGGTGGTGTAGGGAGGACTTGGGGCTCTCTCCCATTCTCTCTGACTATTTTGTTTGTTTGTTTGTTTTTGTTTTTGGAGACAGGGTTTCTCTGTGTCCTTTTTGGTGCCTGTCCTGGATCTCCCTCTGTAGACCAGGCTGGCCTCGAACTCACAGAGATCTACCTGGCTCTACCTCCCGAGTGCTGGGATTAAAGGTGTGTGCCACTGCCGCCTGGCTATCTCTCTGACTATTTTGTACAGCTGAAACAGAATTGTGCCAACCAGGTGGTTTATAATGGGCAGAATTTATTTGAGCTCATGGTCCTGGAAGCCAGGCATTCAGTCAGCAGCTTGAGGGACTTCCCACAGTGTCGTTAGAGGACATGGCCAGGGGACTATGAGAGTAGGAGAGGGAACATGTAGAACTCGGGAAGCCAGACTCACCTTTCTGACCCTCCCCTCCCAAATAACAGCCTTAATCCCTTCCTGGGTTAGAGCCCTCCTGTCCTCACCCTTAGAAGCCCACCTCCTCCACACACCACAGGTACGTTTCAGCAGGACGTTGGGGGATGACCTTCACACTGTGTCAGAGGTCAAGGATGGAATGGAGTCCGCTGGCTTTGCACTCACACGTGAGTGCACACACTCAAGTCCAAGGTCCTCTCCAACCCCCTAAACCGTAAGAAACACAGGAGGGTAGAGGCGGCAGCAGGGTGGTAAACAGAGAGACTGGCAGTGACTTGGCATCCATCCGCCCGGACCTCAGGGTGCTGATATTTCTGTGGATGTGAACAAAGAGGACTGTCCAAGTGGAAGCATGTGGTCCAGAGCACAGTGCTTTGGGTTTCTCTTACTTTATGCATCTATTTGACGGTGTCTCGTGTAGTGAAGTGCGGTGGTTCAGAGCACAGTGCTTTGGGTTTCTATTACTTTATGTATCTATTTGACGGTGCCTGGTGTAGTCTGTGCTTGCCTGCATAGCTGAGGATGGCTGTGAACCCTGGATCCTCTGCTCTTCCGTCTCCCTAGCTGGCACACCACCCTGCCTGGCTTCAGTTCCCTCTTTGAGCGCAGTAATTGCATTCTCCTTCTCCTTGGAAACAAGGTGAAAAGAATATTTCCAATCAAACCTATTTAAAGACTATCGCCCATCCTTGGTTAGTGCCAGTTTGCCTTGTGTGAATTTTTTGGTTCAGATTAGTGCTTTTTAGGAGATGGCGATTGCCTTGGTGGTTCACCATGACTCTGGGGCGCCCTCTCTTGTGTGGAGGGAGAAGGAAGGAGTCTAAAAAAAAGTTTCCTGCAGCAGGAAGGGGCAGCCCAAGACAGGTGGGAAGGCCAGGACAGGTGGGATCCTTTAGCGTTGCCTCGATCATGTCTCTGTAATTGGCAGAGTTGGCCTCGGAATGTTTCCCAGAGTGTCTTGTTTCAGCTTCTGTCTTACATGCCTTGTGAACAGGCTTGGTCATCGTAAAGACATGCCTCTCTGAAAGGAAACCCCAGTCCTAGCCAGCCCTTCATCAAACTCAAATTACATCGATATGCCATGAGTTCTAATTTGCATATGCAAAATGCCACTTAATGATAAAGTTTCCTATGAAAGCTAGCTTCTGCAGACTTTCAAAGACGCAAAAAAATGTGGCTCTCACGTGAAATCCCAGCACACTGGAAACTAAGACAGGAGGACAGAAGTGAGTTTGAGGACAGCCTGGGCTATAGAGTGAGTTCAGGGCTAGTCTGGGCTACATAGACCCCCTCCACCCACGTGTGTGTGTGTGTGTGTGTGTGTGTGTGTGTGTGTGTGAGAGAGAGAGAGAGAGAGAGAGAGAGAGAGAGAGAGAGAGAGAGAG